>CANXYC010008619.1:0-20696 GCA_948193065.1 Aleurites moluccanus | reverse complement strand
AGAATCAATATAAGATAATAAGTAAAGGAAATAACTAGTATTTGTATCAATATTTATATAAGTATCCATATAAGTATCCAGTGTAGGAGTCATCGCACATATGATATAATAGGATTGGGTCTAGTAATAAATGAAATTGTACAGTCTGTAATAGGCATTATAATAAAGTGCATAAATCACTTTACGCAAAGGGGATCAGCCTTTACGACTAGAGAATATTACACCATCCCTAGCATGGGTCAATTTAATTAATACCAAAGAAAATTACACCCTCCCTAGCAAGGGTTAATTTAATTAACACCAGTGTGCACACGATCGATGGAATTTTCACTACACCATCGAGGTAGTCCTGTTATAATACCATATAGGTGTGTCTCCATATAACCATCAATATAGCATAAATATATCTCATATAGCTGTAGAAAAATCATATATATACTTATAATGAATAATAGAACAAGTTTGGATGATGTCAAAAAAATAGTCGTCGGGGCTCAGTTGTGCTGCTGTAACTGACACTTGCCGTTACGGGTCAGTTTTGGGATTTTTGAGTAGTTTCTGGTTAAGTATGTTACCAATGGATTTAGGTGGACCATGAGGTACCGTTTTAAATCTTGGTACAAAACTAGAAGATTGGGCCAAGTGATGGCCCAATTGGCTTTCTGGATTTCATTTTAGAGATAGACAAAGTTTATGTCATTTTAGGTCGTTTTGGTAGGCTTATTTACAGGCCAAAATGCATTGTATATACTGTAAGATAGTAAATGTTGGTTTATCAGTCCAAATGACTTTTCATATGATATATGATATAAATCATGAATGATTATACATATATACTCACCTTTATTGCAATCAGTCCACTTTATCCCCCAATATACAGTCAGAAGCCCTAGTCGGCCCACCATTTGACACTATGAATTGGAGTACTCGACTGTTCACCTCTTCATATATAACACTCCGGTAAAATGTAAAAACATCACAAAACACATTATTCACATTAAAAACACATCAATAGACACAAAGCATACTCAATAAGCATTATAAGCCTCAATTTACACAATTTACCCTTTTTCCATTCCTTTATGCAATAAACACATTCTATCACAACATTTGACATACCTATAGCTTTGTTCTTCAAGTTTTTTTGATTTTCTATGGTTAATTTTGGTAGAATAAGGTTTGTATGGATTTAGTTTAGTGTTTCCATCAATTTCTCTTCACAAACCAAGCTAAGAAAATCAAAAAGAAGAAAGGAAAAGCTCACGGCAATGAAGAACACAAAATGCAGAAAATTTGGCCAAATTTGTGCTTATATAATAAGACAAAATAGGTAAATTACACTTTACTCCTCAAATTTTTCAAATTTTGGTTTTGGTCCTTTTTCGCTCGGTAAATTATTCCGATAATTCTATTGAGAATTTGAATTCAAAGTGAATGTTTAAACATCATATTTTAATTAATATTATTTAATAAAAATAGTTTCAGAGCCATTCTGAAACTCGGATAGTCGATATTTACTATTCAACTTTGAATCAAAGTGATATTTTGATGAATCTTTTAGTTTAAATGATGTTTAATTGATGTGTATGATATGAATTTATGGTTAAAAGATGGAAACAAATTCATTTAGTGGAAGTTTTGTTTTGGCCGAAACTAATGGTGATGAACATTGATGTTTGATTTTGATGTTTAATAGGTTTAAAGGTATGAATGATGTGTATTTGATGTGTTTAACATGAATTGATGATTAATTGATGGAAAGAAACTCATTTGGAGGAAACCATAATTTGGCCGAAACTTTGAGGAGCTTAAATGATGAATATGCTTTGATGTTTAATAGGTATTAATGGTTAAATGTTATGCATTTGATGTGTATAAATGTTGTATGATTGAATGGTGTTGAAAAATGGATGAATGGAATGGTTTCCATTAAGGTGGAACCATGTTAACTTTTCTAATTTAAGGTGCTAGGCTAATGCAATTGAAGAAGTAAGGTTTGAATATAGTTTAATGGCATGAATGATTGAAATGTATAAGTTCAAATGTGGAAAGGTTGAATGGTATAAGTATTTGGAAAGCATACTTGAAATGTGATGTATGTTTGATATGAAATATTGAGCTAAGTGTTTGGAAGTTCATAACAGCCAATTGCCATAAATTATAGAATGATTAACCGAATAATAGAATGGATGGTAATTAACTAAAATGAATAATTAATTATGGATTATAGATTATGTATGTGATACTGGGTTCTATGGGTGCCGGTCGCCATTGGTATCTTCCGTGCCCTAGGACCATCGCGGTTTGGGAAATCGGGTCATGACAACAGATATGTTACTGGAGACCTATATCGTCCATACGGATTACTGGAGATTGTATGATTTATTTTCATGTACTCCATCACTTTATCTATCTTTCCATATGATACTGAGTCTGTACTTAATTCTTTGGCTATACTGTAACCCATTACATATTTTATTTACCGTTATTCGACTTATTGATATTATTGCTTCATTGCTACCTACTGTTTTATTGATGATGTATATAGATTCACTGAGTATCATTTATACTCACTTTTATTTGTTTAACCTTTTCAGGAGAGGAGTAGAGTAGAGTGCAGATTCCTATCATCTGTCATCCAGGGATATCTGCTGTCAGTTATTTGATGTATATTTTCTGATATTCTATATTATTTTTGGTGTTCATTATCTAGTTGCTCCATGGGATATGTATGGGTTAGCTAGGAGATGAACATGTACATATATATATAGACGATGTTATGATGAGTTATATGATGATATTGTGGTATGATATATGACTGTTACAGCCAATTATAGAAATTTACAGAATGAATTACAAAATAACAGAATGAATAGTAATTAACTAAAATAGATAATTAATTGTGGTTTATAGAGGATGCATGTGAAACTGGGTTTTACGGGTGATGGTCTCCATTGGCATCTCCCATGCCCTAAGACCATCGCGATTCGGGAAACCAGGTCGTGACATTTACAATCTCCGAGAAGAAAATAATTACTTGCATAGATTTCCTTCTCTAGGCTTGTTTTATAATTTTCTACTTTCATAGTTTAGGTAATAATCTTGTTTTCTTTATACATATTAAAATAAAAATTTAAGTATAATTTTTATGCCAATGTAATACCCTAGAAAAGTTTACCATGTTTTATGATTAAAGTTCTCATTATGTGGTTTGAAATTATTGAAATGACTAAAGATAATTTTAAAAACTCAGTTAGAGCAAAAATGGAAATCTTTTTCGGAAAATATCGGTGTCGATATCGCTGCCGCAAAAATAACAGTCTGGTAGAAAGATGAATTTTTGATTCTGACTAGGGGTAAATGACTATGTATATGCATATGTAAATATAGTAAAAAGAAAGAGGTGAAAAATATTTAGGAATACTGAAATAGTAAGCAATGGCAAAAACCATAAATAAATGAAACTTTAGGGGTATAGTGAAATTTGGACTATCTAAGTTTCAGAACGGCTCTGAAACTATTTTATTTATAAAGTATAAATAAAAATAAGATGTTTGAATATTCACTTTGAAATCCAAATCCCGACGGCATCATCAAAATAAATTACAGAATAAAATATGACAAAAGCACAATTTAAGGAAAGTTTAAGGACCAAAGTGAAATTTACCAAATGTGACTTACTATATAAGCCACACTTACAAAATTTTTGGTTATTTCTTTCTCTTCCTTGTCCGAAATTTTCTCCTTCCATTTCTATTGATTTTTCTTTAATTTTGCTAAGGAAAATCCATGGAAACTTGAAATAAACTATATATTCTTCATTCTCCATCCATTATCTTGGAAATCAAGAAATTTTCAAGAACAAAGTACTTGGAGAATTCGGCCAAAGCATCAATTTGAGGTAAATTGTTGCTTTGTTTGATTTTATGATTGATTTAGGGTTATGAGATGTTAGTTAGATTGGGTAATGTGTTTAATTGTATCAATTGATGCATATATCATTTTTGCCCAATTTTCAAACCCTAAACCTAAATTGTATGAGATGATTTATTGCAATTGGATTAGTATGTGAAATTGAGTGTAGAATAAGTTAATTGGAAGTTAATTGATGAGTATTTTATGGTTGAATTGTTGTAGAAAATTCAATTGAAGAAAATTATATATTTTGCCTACTTTGAGGAAATTGAAGGAATTGGTGGCAAACCAATTTTGCTAGCTTATTTGTAGTGTTAGGTGAGTCTTTTATGCATCATATAACATATCTAAAGTGTTAAATTGAAGTTTGGAATTCATCTCCAAAAGGGCCAAAGTGGCCGAACCCTAATGTGGCAAAATTGTCTTTGATTTTAATTCATTTTGGCTTGTTTTTCCTAAGCCAATTTGATCCATTTAATGTTGTTTATTGATGTGTATATAATGCCTATGGTATTGCTTATAATGTGTATTGTTATTGATATATGGGGCAATGTCAATGTTGCACCAAAACCTTACCAAAATGTCATTTCATTGTTGCATACAATGTGTTCGATAAAATGCCTAGCTCAAAAATCCATAGGCCAACCATTTGAATGCCATCATTGCCAGCGACAATGGCATGCCAATTGCGTCAACTTTTTGTTCATAAATGACCAACTTATGTTTTGTCCCATTGTTGGTTGCTAAACCTTTGATCATAGTATAATCAATTGTTATTGTTATTCCATTAATTCTATTGCTCATTAAATTGATTGATGATGAGTTATTTATCCTTGGTGATGCCATTATTGTGAAACGATATCTATTGATATGTTTCTTGTTTCTATTGATTCCGATGTGATTTGATAGAGTTGCCGCCCCGACAGTGTAGTGAGTACATACTGTCGGCATTGTGTACAATGTATTGTTATTATGCCCTAGCTGGGAAGGGTTATCAGTCCTAGTCATAAGACCTGATCCGTCTTATGTTTATTGATATGAGTTTGATTATGTGTTTCACACATATTCTATGCGTTTCATGGCTTTATATTTGTCTTATCTATATGATATATTCTCCATTGATGTGATTGTTGACTTACAGTCATATTTTGTACTTGATTCAGTATCTAGATATTTTGAGCAGATTGATTCATTTATTTTATCTGCCTATCGTTTATTCATATTTCATTATCTATTTATTGGTCGATACATATTAGATTCACTGAATATCATATATACTCACCCTCTCACTATTTCCTATCTCCAGGTACAGAGTAGGAGGTAGATTCCTGGCTTTTGTTCCTCCAAGGAATTCTGCAGTCTGACATAGACAGTATAATTATTTAACACTGTATTATTTTGTATATGTACTAGATGCTCCATGGGTATTGTATTATAGTATAGACAGATTGTATATATATATATATATAAGTGTATGACATATTTTAGAGTATAAATGTATATGTATTTATGAAGATGGTAATTACAGAAAGTAACAGAATAAATGACAAAATAACATAATGAATAGTGCTTATGTGAGTATATGACTATAAATTGATATGTATAGTATGAGATTGTATAGATGTGATGATGGGTTCCATGGGTGCCGGTTGCCTCTAGCATCTCCTGCACCCTAGGACCGGCACGACCCCGAGTGTGGGTTGTGACAACCAATGTCACGAAGTTGGCTCAATTGGTATGCCAATGTCGCTGGTGACGATGGCATTCAAATGGTAGGCCTATGGATGAAACAATGGTAGGCCTATGGAAAAATGAACTAGGCATTTTGTCAAACACATGGTGTGTATTATTGAATGGACAATTTAGCTAGGTTATGGTGCAACATTGACATTGCCTATATAATCAATAAATAACTCGCAATCAAGGCAACACAATAGGTATCAATTTGTCAACAACAAACATCATCAAAAGGATCAAAATGGCTTATGAAACATTAAGAAAAACAAGACAAAAATCATAGGATGAATAGTACATGTGGGTTCGGCCAAAATGGGACAATCAAAGAAGGTTTCTAATTCACATTTCAATACAATAGGCATGTCAAATGATGCATATTAAACTCACATCACACTTCAAATGAGCTAGGAAAATTGATTTTCCATATTAAGTTTCAAAGGAGGCAAAAGTCACAACTTTCTAATTCTTAGTTTTCTACACCAAATCAACCACAAATAATTCATCCATTAGCCTTCAATTAACATAATCTAAACTTAATTAACATTAATTAACACTAATTCAAATAGCCAAATCACACAACTTGAACTAGGGTTTGGAAAATGTCACGACCCGTTTCCGAATCACGACGGTCCTAAGGCACGGGAGATGCCAATGGCGACTGACACCCGTAGAACTCAGTATCATATGCACAATCTATAAACCATAATATATTATCCATTTAAGTTAGTTACTATCTATTATGTTATTCTGTAATTTATTCTATAATTTACTATAATTGGCTGTAGCAATCCATATATCATATCATATAATCATCATATAACTCATAATATCATCATAACATATATACATGTTCATTTCCTAGCTAACCCATACATACCCCATGGAGCAACTAGATTATGAACATCAAAATAATAATACAAAAATTAGAATGTATACATCAGAATAACAACATAAATCCTCGGATGATAGACGATAGGATTCTGCGATCTACTCCTCTCCTGAAATGGGTAAACAAAGAAAATGTGAGTATATAAGATACTTAGTGAATCTATATGCATCAACAAGTAAACAATATAAAATAATGAGGCAATGGTACCAATAGGTCAGATAACAATAAACAGAATCTATAATGGGTCACAGTATAGCCAAAGAATAAAGTACATGCTCGGTATCATATGGAAAGACAGATAAAGGGATGGACTGTATGAAATCATACAATCTCCAGTAAACATTATGGACCATATGTGAACATATAGGTCTTCAGTAGCACATCAATATCAATGAGCATAAGACTGATCAGGTCATATGGCCAAGACCATAACCCCTCCTAGCTAGGGCATTAGTAATACAATGTGCACATCACCGACAGTATTTCCCTACTACCCTGTCTAATCGATAGCTCTGTCAAGACACATTAGGATCAATATCAAGAAACAACATATCAATGGATACCATATGTAACAATGACATCCTCCATATTAATAAACTCAATATCAGTCAATCAATTATCAATAAGATCAATGGCAATGCTATAGGTAACATATAATCAATGATAAATGGTTTGGCAATTAAGAAAGACATGGAACAAAAGTTGGCTCGGCGAAGGAAAACGGTAGGCCAATTGGCATACCAACATCGCTGGCGACAATGGCATTCAAATGGTAGGCCTATGGAATGCAAACAATAGGCCAAAGGCAAAATAAGCTAGGCATTTCATCAAACACATGGTGGGCATACAATGGCAAGCCAATAGGTTAGGTTAGGGTGCAAAATTGGCTTGCCCAATACAACCAACAACAAGCTACATTGACAATGATAACATAGGCATCAAAGAAACAAAATTAAACAACATCAAAAGGGATCAAATTGGCTATGGAAAATAAGGCAAAAATCAAACAAAATATAGGGCAATGAATAGTACATAGCATTCGGCCAAACATCAACTTTCAGCATAGGTTTCCAATGTTCAATTTAAAGTATTTGGCATGTTATTTGATATATATAAGACTCACCTAAGCTTCCAATAGCTTTGGAAAATTCAATTCCACCCAAAATCACCAATGGAGCCAAATAGCACACCTTTGTCAAAACTTCAATTCTACACCAAACCAATCATCAATTAGTTATCTATTCACATCCAATTAACATATTCTAACATCAATTAACATAATCTAACACTAAATCATTAAACCCTTTCTTACAACTTCAATTTAGCTAGGAAAAATTAGGCATTTCTATAAATTTGCATCAATTGATGCAATCTAACTAAAAACCCATCTAATTCGACCTAAATATCATCTAATTAAACAATAAAATCAAACAAATAAATTGGTTACCTTGAATGGGTGAGATGGCCGAAATCTTTGATGAACAAATCCTTGAATTCCTTTAGCTTTCCAAGCAATCTAAGGATGAAGATAGATAGAACTAGATGAATACTCAATTTTTCTATCAATTTACGTAAGAAATTTGTAAGAAATGAAGAAGAAAATGGAGGAAGAAATGGGGAAGGGAGGTTCGGCCAACACAATGAAGAGGAAGAAGATGATGGAATGTTCTTAGTGTCAAATAAATAGAAAAATCAATTTGGCAAATTACAACTAACTCCTCCAACTTTCATATATCACACTTTGGTCCAAAATCTTCTGTAATTTATTCTGTCTTGATTTGGATTCCAAAGTGGGGAGTCAATAAGCTTATTTTAATTTATACTTATTTATAAAAATGGTTCTAGAGTCATTCTGTAACTTCGACGGACCCATTTCTACTATTCACCTTAAACTTCCTTATATTTACGATTTTGCCATTGGTTACTTTTTTAGTATTCCTAAATGATTTTCACTTCTTTCTTTTTACCAAAATTACACATGCATTATGATGATCTTTTAACCCCAAGTCAACTTCAGAAATTCTTCTGTTGACCGGACTGCTAATTCCTTGGCAGTGTTCCCGACACCACCGCTTTTCGGAAAAGTAACTAGTTCGTTTTCTAACTGTATCTCTAAAATTATTTCCCATCATTTCAAAACTTTTGAACCACATACTGAGAACTAATTCAAGCATATGAGTTAGAAATTTATAGGGTATTACAGAAAATTGGGGAAAATCACCAAATGCATCAATGGATGCAAATTAACACTAAACCTATTCTATTTAATATCTAATACATCTAAATCAACCATTAAACCCAAGAAATCAACTTGTTACCTTTCAATGGTGATCCACCCGAAATCTATATGGTGATGGTTCTTGATTTCTTTTGATTTTCTAAGCAAAATTTTGATGGAAAAGAAAGAATCAAAGTTGGTTATAGGGTTTTCTTTAAGTTTTCCTTAAGAAAAAGCATGAAAAATGGTGGGAGAAAAGGATGGGAGTTTCGGCCAACAAGAGGAAGAAGAAAATGATGGTCAAAAATTCTTCTAAGTGTTGCTTATATATGTGGGTTAAATAGAAAATTACATTTAAGTCCTCAAACTATCTATTAATTGGACTTTGACCCCATCTCCTTCTATAATTTATTCTGTTAATTTTGTTGAGAATTAGATTTAAAAGTGGGAACATAAATAACTTCTTTTTATATGTACTTTATTATAAAAATAGTTTCAGAATCATTCTGAAACTCAGATAGTTGGTTTCTCACTATACCCCTAAAGTTCAACTTATTTACGATTTTGTCATTATTCTTATTTTCAGTGTTCCTAAACATTTTTCAACTCTTTCTTTTCACCATAATTTTACATATAAACATATGATTCTTTACCCCTTAGTCTGAATCAAACATTCATCTATCAACCAGATTGTTATTTCTTTGGGCAGTGTAATTAACACCCACATTTTCTAGGACAGTATCTCAAATGTATTCTAACTGTATTTCAAAAATTATCCTTAGTTATTTCGGTATTCCCAAACCAATAATTGGCTATGTTATTGTTCAATTGTAGTTGCATTTCCTAGGGTATTACAATTATTTTTGGGTATGCCCCTCCTTGCAGATCTAGCATAATTTATTTTTGGTAGCTGGATCCATCTGCAATATTAGACAATTCACGAGATAAAAAGTCATCTTCTATATATTTTTATTATATGGAATATATTCATATCAAATTTGTAGTAACTAAACCATTCTTGCAATCTTAAAAATCTAGTTTGTTTAATATTCAAAGTCATAAATCCTTTCAAATAATTTTAATTTGTTCTAATTACAAACTCTTTTGAGGCAAGGAAAATATAAAAAGCTTTTATACTATTTTTGCAGCTAATACTTCCTTTTCATGAATTGGATAATTAATTTCGGCTCCTTCAAAGGTTCCTGACCAGTACTTACAGATCTGCTTTAGTTTTCTACCTTTGATTTTTAATACAGCTTCCTAGGACTTTTCTGAAGCATATGCCTCCAAGGCTAACTCATTTTCATCTGAAGGTAAATTTTTTATTTTTTATTTTTTTACTTGGATGACATCCTGAGTGTCCTCATTATTCCAAAACCAAGAGTTTTCATCTGATATTTTCTTAGAAATTCTCCCTAAACATTTGGAAATATTTTTTATAAACTGTTTAGCATAGTTAGCAAGACCACAAAACTTTTGTACTTGTTTCCTATCTTTTAGTTTCTTAGGAAAATTAATAATTTTTTCAAAAATGTGATTTTGTAGCCTAATCTTACCTTTTTCAATTTTCATCCCTAAAAACTTTACATTTTTCATAAATCATTCTATCTTTCTTTTTGATAGAATCAAACCTTTATGTTTGAATATATCAATCACTTGTTCAAGTGACTCATGTGTTCTTTTTTATTATTACTGAAAACTAACACATCATTTATATTAATAATGCAAAATTCTTTCAATGCTTTGAAGGCATTGTCCATTTTATGTTGAAAAACATTTGGAGCTTGTTTTAGGCCAAATGGTATTAGCATTCATTCATACATACTTATGGAACGTTGAAAGTTGTTAGGGCTATAGATTCTTCATCCATCTTTACCTGCCAATGTCCACTTTTAAGGTCAAATTTAAAAGGTTGCTTAAGACTTACACTATCAATGACGTCTCTTATTGTTGGGATCTTATAGCTAATGTCTTTTGTAGTTTTGTTTACCTAGTGATACTTAATAACCATTTGTGTTTTTCCTTGCACCTACTCTGCAAGATTGATTACCATAAAGGCTAGACTAGAATGTGAACTATTATTGTCTTTAATAAATCTTTTTTCGGGCAATTCATGAATCTGTTTATCAAATTCCTCTATCATCTCTTTGTTATATGTTCTAGTTCTAATGATAGTGCCATGATCTTTTAGTTTCAATTTGGCAATTATTTTATTTAGAACCCATAATTTTAACGTGTCATTGTTGTTGTAACCTTGATGATTTGATGAGATGTATAAACCTCTTTAAGATATTTTGTGTTCTGTGAATTATATTATGTGTTGCTTTTAAGTATTTCAACAGGAAAAACAAGAAAGCAACAACAAAGTTGATCAAGCAAGTCGTAATGCCCCTGACTAATTTGGAATGGCCATAAGGCTCAAAAGGCCAAAATCAATCAGAGGCAAAAAGAAATTTCAAGCCCATTACATATTATTTAAGCCCATTACATCTCAATATGTAATGCCCCTAACAGAATATTTAAGCCTGTCTAACTTCTGAAAATGTTATGAGACAAAGAAGGAAAATTCAAGCCTGTTACAGATCATTCAAGACCATTACAAGATTATGAATAATGACCGTTACTCAGTCATAACGGCCGTTTCGGGCAATTAGCCTGTCACATCTAATTAATTTGTTTGAAAAATATAGTAGTCAGAACCAAATTTTTAGAGAGATCTTGCATTTAATGTAGCCAAAATGGTCATATGTATTACCCAAGGCTTAAAGACTATAAATATTTTATCATTTGAAGTTGGAGCAACTTTTGGAAAGCCTATAAAGACTATTTCATTGCTTTTAGATCACATACTTTGTTTTTCTCTTGTATTTGAACATTTGTGCGTTAAACTCACTTGTTTTGTACTAAAGACTTGTAAAGTTATTTGTACTTCATTTTATATTCTTCAAATAGCTTAATTCGAGAATTGGAGACACTTGTAAATCTTTAAATATCAATTTGTATTTGATATTGTAGGTGGTATCCCATTGTAAGGACGAAATCTCAGATACTACTTGTAAGGGCAAAATCTCGAATAACTTGTAAGGGCATAATCTTAGATAAAACTAAGTTGTAAGAGATTGGGTTGTGAACCCATTGCATAGTGGAACTTCAATATTGGTTTAATATTGAGAGAAGTGGACATAGGAGAGGCGATTGTTCTCCAAACCACTATAAACAGCTTGAGAATTGTCTAAAATCTTCCTTTCTCATCACTTTAAATTATAGTTTGTTCATTGTTATTCCATATAGGTTGTTTATTACATTAGAATTTTAAACTTCTATTCATCCTCTCTAGGAGTATTGTCATATTGGGATCACAATTAGTATCAAAGCTTGTGCTCTAGTTTATTTAAAATCTCATAATTTTTAGAGCTTACGATTCGTTATTATGGCAGACACTTCCACTTCCATATTTGATGAAGGACAATGTTCTACAAAACCACCACTGTTTTGTGGTGTCAACTATAATCAATGGAAAGTGAGAATTGACCGTCCTAAAAGTATAAGGCTACGGTTATTCTCGCAATTGCATGAGGTTATTATAGCAATAATGATAAGGACACCCAAGGTCGTTCTCTATCTGGAAGACTTGGTCGGGGTAAATACAATTGATGGTTATCACGTAGTAAAATAAATAAAAAGAAAGAAAAAAATCCTAAACACTAATCAAGGCTTTTGTGAGAGTTGATTGCAAGAAAATTAAAGAGCAGTTTAAAGAAAAGGGTCAAAGAAGTCAGTGATCTGAGAGAGATAGAGTGAGTAAGCAAGTGAGATTTATGAGCAAAAGTGAGCAAAATGAGTAATTGTGAGCAAATGAGAAAGTGAAAAATTGTGAGTGAGTGAGAAATTGTAAACATAATAAACAAGATTGAGAATTGAGAGAATTAAGAGAAAATAAAAATAAGGGAGAAGAAAAATAAAAATAGAATGGCACAAGCAACAAATAGTAATTTAGGGTTCAAGGTTAGCATAATATAGTCTATGTTTGAATTAATACCAATAATCAATTAATCAATTCAATCGTATTTATCATGATCAATAAAACACAATTAAATAAATTAAAGGGTTAAGGAAACAATTCTATTTGATCGATAAATACTTCCAAATTGTTGCTCATTGATCGCGATATAAACAACCTGTAATTAATGCAAACAATAAACTAAATGTAAAATTAAATTGCAATATGATCATTGCAATTTTACAAAACGAAGAATGGGATTACCACTAGGTATGATTGCCTAGTATGACCCTTTACAAAGAAAGAAATTATAATACAAATAAATCCTAAATTCAACTAAATCTTCTTGGCCTTAAAAAGTAAAACAAAGAAGAAAAGAAAAAAAAGAAAGAAAAGCTATTATGTCTCTAATTTTCGACCTCTTCAATTCTCTATTTTCTTCCCCTTTATTTGGAAAATAGAAAATGATCCACAATCTGCTTCTTTGGTTGGAAATTAATCTCCATGTAATTTTCTTTCCTTGTTTAAGACAAAAATCAAATCTATTTGAACTTTGAAATTGAAATCACTTTGTAATAATTTCCAGTGCAATAAGGGTGTGTTGACGTCCAACACAAGCGTGAGCTATATTTCCATTTACTGCATTGGCGTGTCCAATTCCACACGAGTGTATTGCAATTTTAGGCTTCAAAGTTGATTGGGCTGTAAACAGGTGTGTTGGGCTTGCAAGCCCGTGTCCAACTGAGCTAAAATGGAGCAACATAGGCATGTTATGTGGACCATGAAGCAGCATGGGTGTGTTGATCTAAGCATGGTCATGTTACTCATTTCTTCTTAGGCTTGGGCTATTTTGAGATGAATTTTAGTACTAAGCCCAGTAATCAAACCCGTTTAGCACAGTCTTTGATCTGAACTCTTGTTTTGCATAATTTCTTGCCAAAAATAACCTGAAAAAGGGGTAAAATCATTGAAAAATTCTAACCAAGTGATTAGTAGAAATTTATTAAAAATGCTATTAAATATAAATAAAGACTAATTAAATATGTTAAAAATATTAATAAAATATATAGAAAAAATAGTGACAAAAATGTGTCGATCAAGAATGCATATGCACATTTGTTCCAAAAGGTTGGAATTATGGGTAGTCATTGAGAAAGGACCATTTGTTCCAATGAAAGTGTCACGTCCCACTTTTGGAACATGACGGTCCTAGGATGCAAAAGCTGCCAAAGGCGATCGGTACCCGTAGAACCCAATACCAAATTCCATAATCAATTACTATCAATTAAGTAATCAATTCCTTAATTAAATTACATCATGGCATACTATATCCTGAAGTCTGTAATTCATTCTGCACTTAGCTGTAATTATCATCATCACATGCCATAACAATATTTAGACTCTATTTTATGCCATATATACCTATATAAAGTTTAACTATGGCATTAATACACACCATGGAGCAATCTAAAATATACAAAAAAATACAGTGTTAAATTAATTACATTGTCACTACAGATACTGCAGGAATCCAAAGGGGAAATAACTGAAGGGATGAGTATTAAATACTCAGTGAATCTAATATGCATCATCCAAAGGAAATATCTAAGATAACAATAAATGAGAGGAAGATAATTAATAAAATAATAAGCTGCACACCGGTTACAGAATGAGGTAATAAGAATGTAATAAAGGGCTATAGAATCAATAAACAAGTCAATGAAACTCATATCATGTAGATAAGATAGATAATGGGTTATGAAACTCATATAACATTAATCAATCTCATATCAATATACATAAGACTGATAAGTTCTTATGGCTAGGACAATAACCCTTTCGAGTTAGGGTATCTAGTATACAATGTGCACATCGTCGACGGTATGTACCCGCTACCCCATCAGAAAAAAGCTCTGTCATATCACATTATAACCATGAAAAGTATAGAACAAGTCAATAGATACCAATAAACAACAATGGTCTCATCAAGTATCAATAGCTTGTGAATTGATCAAATGAGACTATAATTAAGCACTGAATAAACAATCAAAGGTACAATAAATAATGGTATTAAGAATAACAATTAACATTAGAATGAATCATAAGTTGGACAATTAAAGGCAAGAAGTTGGCTTAATTGGCATGTCAATGTCGTTGGCGACAATGGCATTCAAATGGTAGGCCTATGGATGAAACAAATGGTAGGCCTATGGCAAATGAACTAGACATTTCATTAAACACATGGTGTGCATCATTGAATGGACAATTAGGCTAGGTTATGGTGCAACATTGACATTGCCAATACAATCAACAATAAGTTCACATTCAAAGCAACTCAATAGGCAATAGATATCCATCAACAAACATCATTCAAAGGATCAAATAGGTATGTGAATTAAGAAGAAAACCAAGCAAAATTCATATGATGAATAGTGCCTATATGGTTCGGCCAAAATGGGGTTCACCAAAATGAATTCCAAACTTCAATCCAATACATAAGGCATGTTAAATGATGCATATTAAACTCACCTCACACTTCAAATCATCTTGGAAAATTGATTTGCCACCAAAATCTCTAAAGAAGGCAAAAGTGGCAATCTTCCAAATCATTGTTTTCTACACCAAACCAATGACAAAATATCCACCCATTAGCTTCCAATTAATATAATCTAAGTTTAATAAATATTAACTAACACTAATTAAGAGTTTGACCTTATCCAACTTTAATTTAGGGTTTCAATTTAGCGAAAATTCATCGAATGCATCAATTGATGTAATTAAATACAAAACTCATTCTATTCATTATCTAATACATCTAAATCATCTAATAAATCAAGAAAATCAACTTGTTACCTTATGTTGATGGACCACCCAAAATCTACAAGTTATTGGTTCTTGAAATTCTTTGATTTTCCAAGTGAAATTTGTATGGAAAAGGAAGAATCAAAGGTTACTTCCAAGTTTTCTTTAGATTTTCCTTAAGAAAAAGCTTGAGAAATGGAGGAGAAAGGAAGAATATGGTTCGGCCACCATAGAAGAGAGGAAGAAGATGGGCAAAATTTCCTAAGGCATCCTTATATATTAAGAATAATCGACAAATTATATTTAAGTCCTTAAACTTTCCAATAATTAAACTTTGACCCCACTTTATTCTATAATTTATTCTGACAATTCTGTTGAGAATCAAGTTTCAAAGTGGGGACTGAAATGACTTCCTTTTATCTGTAGTTTATTATAAAAATAGTTTCAAAGCCATTCTGGAACTCATACAGTGAATTTCTCAAAATACCCCTAAAATTTGACTTATTTACAATTTTGTCATTACTCAAATTTTCAATATTCCAAAACATTTTTCAACTTTTCCTTTTCACTAAAATTTCACATACACATACACACACACACACACACACAGATATATATATATATATATATATATATGATTCTTTTCCCCTCGGTCTGAATCAGAAATTCATTAGTCAACTGGACTGCTATTTCCCTGGGCAGTATAATTTACATTGATTTTTTCGGAATAGTATCACAAATATAATCTAACTGAGGTTCAATAATTTCCCTTAATTATATCGATGCTCCCAATCCAATAACTAGCTATGTTATTATATTCTTATGAAAGTTTTCTAAGGTATTATAGGAAGAGAACAAAACAACACCTAAAGCTGCTTTTAGTTACACGATTGAAGATAAAAGAAGAGTAGCAAAGAATTTCAAAGATATGGACTTGCTATTTTGTGTCATGTTCCGATTTCAGAACATGACGGTCCTAAAATGCAGGAGATGTTAGAGGCGATTGGTACCTGTAGAACCTAGTATGACATCTATAAACATTTATCATCATATAACTGTTCAATTATTTAATTAATATTCATGTTGTTACTCTGCTACTCTATAGTCTGTCTTTCTGTGATTTGTTATGCAATTGATTGTATTCATTATACACATATGCAATATTAACTTTTAACTTCCATATAAAAATCATATATTCACATATACAGTCTAACTATACCATTTATACACAACCATGGAGAAACTAAGAATATATACATATTACAGTGTTTAAAATAATTACACTGTTAAATTTACACTGCATAAATCCACAGAGGAACAAGTGTCTGGATTCTACCTTTTACTCTGGACTTGAAAATGGTAAACAACTAAAAGAATGAGTATTAAATACTGAATGAATCTAATTTGCATCATTACAAATAAATGGATAGGTAAACAGTAAGATGTACTGGTAAATAATTAATAAATGGTAGTGTTGCACACCATATTATAGAATGAAGAAAAAGTATCAGAATCAATGGTTTGAAATCAACAAATGGATTATCAATACTCATATCATGTAGATAAAATAGATAATGGGCCATGATCACATATAGTCTTATATCAATCTCATATCATGTACATAAGGTTGATCAGGCTTTATGGCTATGACAGTTAACCCTTCCCAGTTAGGGTACAATGTAAATCAATGTGCACATTGCCTACGGTATTTACCCGCTACCCCGTCAGTGAGGAAGATCTGTCAAATCAACATGGAAAACAATATAGGCATGCTAACAAATCAATGGATATCAATAGATAGGAATTTTTTCATTAATAAGCAATAGCTATGGAATCAATCAAATGATATTGTAATGGAACACTATATAAGCAGTGGAAGGTACATAAACAATAGCAATATGTATAACAATTAACATTGGGTTGGAACACAAGTTAGTGATCCAAGGTCAAATGGTTGGCTCAATTGGCTAGCCAATGTCACTAGCGACAACAACATTCAAGTGGTAGGCCTATGGATGAAACAAATGGTAGGCCTATGGCAAATGAATTAAGCATTTCATCGAACACTTGGTGTGCATCATTCAATGGACAATTTGGCTAGGTTATGGTGCAACATTGACATTGCCCATATAATCAACAATAAGCTCACAATCAAGGCTATACAATAGGCAATAATTATATAAACATAATTCAAAGGATCAAATAGGCTTAGGAAACATGAAGAAAAACAAAGCAAAATCAAAGGGATGAATAGTTATAATACCCTAGAAAGTCCTAACTCATATGCATGATTTACTTCTCAGTATGTGGTTTAAAGGCATTGAATTGATGGGAAATAATTTTAGAGACACAGTTAGAAAGCGAACTAATCACTCAGAAATTCAAACTCTGGTTGTCCCTCAGGCTGAAATCTAACCTACTTCTTATAACAATCAATAACTGCACGATGTGTTCTGAGCCAATTCATACCCAGAATAACATCTAGCTTTAACACAGGCAATTCTATCAAATTAGCATGCAATATGTTGTCATCAATTTCAATCACACAATCAGGATAGTAGTAATCCACATTTATACTTCCACCCATTGGTGTAGCTATCACTAAAAGCACATCTAACAATTTCCTCTCCTTATTCAATTTAGGTGCAAATTATGGTGAAACAAAGGAATGTGTATCACCAGAATCAAATAAGGCATCAACAATCTCATTCTGAATCAGAATAGTACCTGTAACCATATGTTCTGATCTCTGTGCCTCCTGAGTATTAACTGCAAAGACTCACCCCTGAACTCTGCCTGCTGGGGCTTGACTACCACTAGGAGCCTGTCCTCTGCCTCTGCCTCTACCTCGAGCCTCTATAACCACATTCTGACTCATCTGCACTGTAGGCTGAGAAACTGAAGCAGATGGCTGCTACTCACCCCACAAAGGACATCTGCTTATAAAGTGACCATGCTGCCCACATCTTAGGCAGGCACCCATCTGACGCCAGCACTCCCCTCCATGCTTTCTACCACAGAATCTACAGATAGGCATACTGGGCATATGTGCATGTTAGTGTAGGTGCTCTAAAGACAAACATTATAATGATGTTTTTAGAAATATATTAATAAAAAGGCATTATTTATTAATCAATACGTATTATTGTTTAGAGTAATATTGTATAACTGTTTAATAAAGTCTATGGTATAAACATAGCATGGAGACATTCATGATGAGATCATGATAGTGAGATGCTTATCATGTGCAATTATGTTTTAACCTAAATTTCCCTAGTCATAGAACCAATGAGAATGGACACTATTGATTCGGAAAGACTAGCACATGCATATACTATTTGATTTGATCAAATCATTTGATCTCATAAAGATGCTGTGTAACACCCAATAAATGCATAACCTATTTTTTGGGAAATAAATAAATTTCTCATTATATGGATTTAAATTACCGGAATGACCAATGAAAATTTTAGAAATTTAATTAGAGCAAAAATAAGAACTTTTTTTTTTTCTTCTGAATTTGGATTTTTAATATGCTGAATCTTTAAGTATAAACTTTAAGTGATAAAAGAGTTAAGGAACTGGTTATCTGTAGCTCAATTTGCGAATGGACTTAGTATGTGTTGACGAAGAAGGGGTTTTAGGTAGGCAGAATCTGGAAATTTCGAGCCGGCAATTTGCGAACTGGCATTTGCGAGTTGGCAAATGCGAGCTAAAAAATGCGAAGTGGAAAAGGCGAGCTGGAAATGCGAAGTGGAAAATGAGAACTGAAAAAGGCGAGCTGGAAATGCGAGCTGGAAATGCGAAATGGAAATGCGGGCCGGCATAAGCTAACTAGGATTGCGAGCCGACATATGCGAATTGGGATTGCGAGCCGGCATTGCGAAGTGGCGAACTGGCAATGCGAGCCGGCATTGCGAAGTAGTAATGTGAGCCAGCAATTGCGAAGTGGCGAAGCGAGCTGGCATTTCAAAGTGGCAATGCGAGTTGGCAATTGCGAAGTGGCAATGCGAGCCGGCAGATGCGAAGTGGCAATTGCGAGTCGGCAGATGCGAAGTGGCATATGCGAGCTGGTATATGCAAGGAGGTATTGTAAGTATGCGAAGTGGTAATCGCAGGCCGACAATGTGAAGTGGCATTGCGAGCCGACAGATGCGAAGTGGCATTTGTGAGCCGGCAATGCGAACTGGCATTGGCGAGCTTAGACTGGCGAAGTGGAAAAAATTTACTAAGTGGAAATTTTTTCCGAAGCAGAGATTTATTTAAAGAGAGGCAGTAACTGATATTTTACATGGTAAACTTCTTTTCTTTCTTCTTCTTTTAATCTTTGTTCTTCTTTTCTCCACAGTAGACCGAACCACCATTTACGATTTCTTCTTCGATTTTCTTCGTTTCTTCCTCAAATTTCTAAGGAAAACTCATAGAAATCTTAAGTACTAATTTAGCTCACTTCATTTCCATCATCAAATTGGAGAGAGGAGCTAAAAGAATTCAAGGAATAGTGAAGAGAAGATTTCGGCCATGTCACGACCTATCTTGGAAGTCGTGACGGTCCTAGGGTACGGGTGATACATAGGCAACCAGTACCACGTAGAACCCAATAGAATAACTATATGGTATGCATCAAACAAATATCATTCAATATAAACATAAAATGCTGAAGAAAATTCGACAGCGTCTCCTCTAAAATTAGACTATGCCTAAGAAATCAAAACACACAAATAGCACTTCTATAATGTTCATTCCCATCTCAAACATCATGATCCCTCTGGATCTTCAATCAATTTCAATATCATCATCTATCTCCAAAATCAATATGTTTAAATAACATACATTTCAATTATATATAATAACTCAAACATTAATTATAGTCAACAATATATATATATATATATGCAAACTTAAGATTATCTACATGCCACAAACTATTTACAGTACCATGGAACTATTCTAAGTATTTTCTATTACATTACTTTAAGATTAGAATTTATACATTGTACTAAATCTCCAAGGCAGAAGAAAAGGATGCCAAGGATAAGCGATCCTCACCGAAGACCTGAAAAACAACAAACACTAACGGAATGAGTATAAAAATACTCAGTGAGTTCATAAGCATAAGAATGCAGTAAATGCAT
>CANXYC010008616.1:0-10783 GCA_948193065.1 Aleurites moluccanus | reverse complement strand
AACCCAAAAACAAAAAGTCCAAGAACAAGGATTGTGGTACTTTTCTTTCTTGAACTAACTTTTTGTTCTTATTATGTAATTCCTTGTCTACTCCAATTGAGTGCTTGAGCAATTATTTTCTTGTTATTTCTTTTCCAATTTGGGTATTGTAAGTTCTGTTCTTTGGTTTGCATTCACAATTATCTGTTGTTATCAACTGAGATTAAACTTCTGTTTTTGATTCTATAATTTTAATGTAGTTGTTTGTACATGACCCTGATTTTGTCTCATTAGATTTGCATATGTTTTGAAATTTAAGAGTTCATGTTATCTCAATTGTTGTTATGACAAAGTTGATATGCTACATAATTTACTGATTGATGTTGTATTTTAATCTTTTTGTTCTATTTTTTCCCTGCTTCAACAGGTGAAATTCTTTTAGGTATTTGTTTTTCTCAAAACAATACATTTGTTGACTCAAATGGTAATGGTGATCAAGTATCACAGTTAAGGAAAAATGTATATACAGGGACAAAATCTCCTTCTAGGACACTTGGAGGACCTTCATCTTCTCCAGGGAGATTTGAGGAGGTTGGACCCTCTAAAGAGGAGAAATCTGGTGCACAAAAAAAATTTGCTGTGAGAATTGCTCAAATGTTTAATAAAAATTCAGATACAACACCAGCCACTTTTAGTAAAGGCATTGACAATTCAGAGCCACCTGAAGCTGCTGGATCTGATGTTTGTGATGATGAGTCAGAGAATCCATCCACTCCTGGTGACTTTGTAGAATTAATGAAAGCAATGGAATCTAAAGACTTGGGAAGAGAAATTCCTAGCAATTTATCTGGAGGGGTCCTTATAGACCAATCATATGTGATTGCTCCGCAAGATTTAAACTCTCTAATTTTTGCACCTGATTCAAGTTTTCAAAGATCAGTTGCAGAAGACCAGGGGACAACAGAACAGCAATTTGGACCTTGGAAATTTGAGAATGATGGTGAGAGCTTGAAAAGAATGTATAGTTATTTGAAGGCTGCAACCAAATTAGTGAAGGCTGTGAAAGTCTACGAGGAACAAATATATTTAAAAGCTGATGGAAAGGCTTTTGTTGTTTCAGTGATAGTGAGCACTCCAGATGTTATGTATGGGAACACCTTTAAGACTGAATTACTTTATTGCTTTACACCTGGCCCTGAGCTACCTTCAGGAGAACAAACTTCACATTTGGTATTATCCTGGAGATTAAATTTTTTGCAGAGCACTATGATGAAAGGTATGATAGAAAGTGGAGCCAGACAAGGTCTAAAGGACAGCTTTGAACAATTTACATCTGTATTATCTCAAACTGTTATGCCAGTTGATCTGAAGGACGTGGGATCTACTAAGGAACAGGTTTTGGCTTCATTGCAGGCAGAACCCCAGTCAGACTTTAAACTGGGTGTACAGTATTTTGCTAACTTTACTGTAGTTTCCACAGTTTTTATTGGATTATATGTACTTTTCCACATTTGGATATCCCCTTCCAGCACAACTCAAGGGCTAGAGTTTGTAGGACTTGACTTACCAGATTCAATTGGTGAAGTCATTGTATGTGGTGTCCTGGTTCTTCAATGTGAGAGGGTTCTAGAGTTACTTTCTCGTTTCGTGCAGGCAAGAGTACAAAAGGGTAATTTTCACATCAAATGAACTCCACTATCTACAAGGAAAACAAAGTACTATGTAAACTATTACAGAGTATTGGTTTTCTCTACCTAATGGCCTGAGTTGCTTTGAAAATATTGGTTCATATTGCTATTAACTTATTTTATTTTTGTTTCCTGTAGGCAGTGATCATGGAGTCAAAGCACAAGGGGTTGGGTGGCTTCTCACTGTTGCCTTGATCGAGGGAAGTAATTTGGCAGCTGTTGATTCTAGTGGCTTCTGTGATCCATATGTGGTATTCACCTGCAATGGAAAAACTAGAACCAGCTCAATTAAGTTCCATAAATATGATCCTCTGTGGAATGGTGAGTTCTATTGTTCTTTGGAAGTTTGTTCATTCAAAGCAAAATATTATTGCTCAAAAGTATCCTCCAGTTGTGTGAATTATGAAATCTCTATATAGAAATGAATTATGCAAGCTTCATATAGAAAAACTTTTAATTTGGAGTATGATGCAAATTGTCCTTTGATTGTGATCTTGATGGACATTCTTGGTCTTTGCAGAAATATTTGAATTCGATGCAATGGATGAACCTCCTTCTGTGCTGGATGTGGAAGCATATGATTTTGATGGGCCTTTTGATGAAACTACGTCTTTGGGACATACTGAGATTAATTTTGTGAAATCTAATGTATCAGATCTTGCTGATGTGTGGGTTCCTCTTAAAGGAAAGTTAGCACAGGCATGCCAGTCTAAGCTGCACCTAAGAATTTTCTTGAATAATACGAGAGGTAGTAATGTTGTTGAAGAGTACATAAATAAGATGGAGAAAGAGGTGGGGAAGAAGGTACATGGCTGACTAGTTTGTGCTCATCGTTTTGCATTTTAAATGAGAGATACATTTTGTATCATTTTTTTTCTTGTAATTCTCAATGGATAATCTTTTGTAGATAAACTTGCGTTCTCCACAAACAAATTCGGCTTTTCAAAAGCTCTTCGGACTTCCACCAGAGGAATTTCTCATCAATGATTTTACCTGTCACCTAAAGCGAAAGATGCCCTTGCAGGTGCAGTTGGTGTTAATATAGCATCTTGAATTTTTTTTTTTAATGATCCTAATTTTTTTTTTTAATGATCCTTTCCTCTTCTGATAGTCATTTTATTCCATTAATATATAATTTCAAAAAGTATGGTATTTTAGCCATTAATGAGTTAAAGTGTGCTTGCTTGTTGGGTTCTTGACTTGATGTTATATCTATACAGGGTCGTTTATTCCTGTCAGCAAGAATAATTGGGTTCCATGCAAATTTGTTCGGGAAGAAGACTAAATTTTTCTTTCTCTGGGAGGATATAGAAGATATTCAATTTTATGCGCCTACATTGGCATCAATAGGTAGCCCAATTATTGTCATGACTCTCCGTCAGGGCAAAGGTATGGATGCTAGACATGGAGCAAAAACACAAGATGGGGAAGGGAGGCTGAAATTCCATTTCCAGTCTTTTGTATCTTTCAATGTAGCGCATAGGTAAATGATCAATGTTATATGGTTTTCTGCTCTTTCTAGAAGTGGATTTTTTAGTAAGGTTAATGGAAAAAAAAATACTTGAACCTTAGTTTTTTTTGCAATTCTGTCATAAACTTCTAATTTTTGCAGTTCTAGCACCAATCAAATCTTAGGAAAAATCATGCATGATTTTGCTGACATGGCAAATGAGAAAACAAAACAAGGCACCGGGAAAAATAAATATTAGAAAAAAAAAAGTGTTAAAAGCTCAAAATTTTTGAGCTTGGGAGAACTTAGTTTTTGGTCAAACAACTCAGCATTTTAAGTTCTCTCAAGCTCAAAAGCAGTGTTTTGAGCTTCTAAGCTGATTTTTATTTGTTTATTTTTCCATGTGGCATTATTTGTCTATCTCACTCCACATCAACAAAATCTTTGTTTAAGATTGGATCAGTAGTAGAGTTGGAAAAAAAATATTGAAAAGTTTCTTCAAAGAATTGCCAAAATTAAAAATTTGTGATAGAATTGCAAAAATTATAAAGCTTAAACATTTTTTGTTGTTACTAGGTCATTTTTATTGTATAATCATAATTGTTAAATCAAATTCAAATTGAGAATGAAATCTTCATTTTGTGAATCGAGGATTGAATTGAATCATAAGATCCAATGACTTCTCAGTATCAATTAAATCAATTACAAACGAATATATCCATGTAAAACAAACAAAATAAATAAAAAGGTCACATATTTTGATAAAGTGGAATGATTAGATGACCCATTGGAGAAGCGAGCAGCCTGTAAAACAAAATAATAAAGGTAAGGGATAATGGATCAAATAAGGTGACAATATTTGGGTCTTAAACATCACCATATGACAATGGATTATAATATGACAATGGCTTAATAGGGAATACAATAAAAAAGTTTGAAGAGTGTAGATTGAAAAGAGTGGTGGGCAGGAAAAAAAAGTACTTTTTGTATATTGCAAGTCCATTTTCAAGGGGGAGAAATTGAAATAAGGGAAAAATGTACAAATGCATGCATGACAATAAGAGTCTTTTGGTTTTATTTGTTGTTATGTTATATTATTTAATTTTTAATTTCATTTCAGTTCAAATTTTCTGGGCAAGGGTTTAAAAGGCTCTTTTCATGGTGTAACCAGAGTTAAATTTTGAGTTCTGTCCTTTCTGGGTCCTATAGGTCTGATTGGGAAAGAATCAACCAAATCGATTTATTCATATTGATTTGCTTGATTCAGTATCAATTCACCTTATAAATTCAAATCATATGATTCTAACAATAGTGTGTATAATGAGTAATATTTTTGGATATTTTTATTTTACTGTTTTCATAAAATGTTTGTGCCTTTTGGCCTTCGCATCTAGTTCCATGTATTCTGATCTTAAAAAAATCATGGTAACTATTGTTAATTTATATTTTGTGGAAGTAAAATATGTTAATACGGTAAAGTTCCACAGTTTTGTTTTTATTTTAGCTTAGGATTGTTATAATTAATATTGCAGAAAAAATTTGATACTAGCATGTTTGTTAGAAATGGAAATGGACATGCTTCTCAATAGAATCTGGAAACTTTGCTTGCTAGTCATTTTAGCTCCTGTATTCTTGAAAGGTTCATTATAAGTGCATATCTGGTGTTTAGCTCCTGTATTCTTGACAGGCTCATTATAAGTGCATGTTGTTTCTTGGCTAGGTTGATCTTACAGCATGTCTAGATAATTACTTTATGTTTCATGGATATCAAACATTATAATATGAGGACAATGGTCCATTCTGTTTTTCCTGAGCGGCTGTCATAAAAACTAAATGACTGGGGAATTTTGTTACGTATCACAGAAAGAGATTTAAGAATAGAAGATATTGAAAATAGGCTATTATGTCACGTGGGGGGTGAATGAGAAATATAGTAGCTAAATGGCATTATAATAGCCAGCTCATATAATAAATTAAGGAATTGTTATTCTTTTACTTGTCCATAACAGAAACAGAATAGAGATTATATAGCAAATATTTTGTAATTGTGGGATATGAAAGAATTAATATAAACATCTTTCTTCTTCTCTCTCTTCTCTCTCCTTTCTGTTATCTTCTTCTTTTTAATCTCTATTTTCTGAGCCATTCTGGAACAGGGTCTATCGATACCCTAACATATGATGCCTTAGTGCTTGTGTTTGGACAAAGATGATATACAAGAATGTGCAAATTTATACTGATGAATGAATTGTGCTATGGGGTTACAAGGGGACAACATACTAAAAAATTATGAAGCAAAAGCAGAGGGAAATTGTTTAGGTATCTGCTTGTTTGATTCAATATTGAAAAAAAAAGATGAAGTTTGAGACGTATAAACGCTTGATCAAAGAAACATGAAACACATTATCTGTGGATGCACCTCTAAGAACAAAATTGAACCTCAATAAATGATGAAACAACGGAAGATTGTTTAGACAAATAGAAAAAAGATAAATGCATTAGTAAGCTGGATGGATTTGATTTTAAAATGCAATAATGTGTGAGAACAAGCACAAAATAATATAAGTAAAGATATGGCTCGTAGTAATTGTGGAATTGAACTGAGCTGATGTCAAGTATTCCAGGAAAGTCTTAATTTGCTATGAGAGAACCCTACAAAGTGAATTTTTTCTTCTGGCTATGGGAAAGCAGATTTTCTTGTTCTTTAATTTTTTTTACTTAATCACATTGCTCTCACTGGTGTATTTCGTTATGTAGTGGTGATAGGATTGTTAATAAAGTAAATGCATAAAAGAAATCCGTTGATGAAGGAGCTACTTTCAACGTTTCTTGTCATGTTCTATGAAAAGCTATAGTTAGTAATGGTAAATTGAGTTGAACTGGGCCTCAACCCCAGGCCCAGACTAGTGAGTTTATTTTTCATGGATCCTCTTTCAGCATAATAAATACTAAACATTAATTATTATACTTTGTATACATATGCTCTCATTATTGTCATTATTGGTTTGCTTAGTATGGTTCTCAAACATTTCTAAGTTTCTAACCTTAAATTACTTTGGAAGGCATAAACAACTATATGATTTCAATTGTTACACCATTGCATTTCCATAATAGCACCATGATCAAGGTTTTTAATGTTGCTAACATTGTTTATAATGAAAAAAACAAGGATTTCATCAGTGTGGGGATAATTATACTTGGTGCATTTATTGCTGGTGCTCGAGACTTGTCCTTTGATGCTTATGGCTATGGTGTTGTCTTCATTGCAAACATCTGCACAGCTATATATCTTGCTTCTATTTCTCGGATTGGTAGTGTCTTACTCCGATCTCTTTTTATTTTTATTATCATAAGGTTGAAAACTTTGTTTTATTTATAATCTATCTCAATGTTTTCAGGTAAATCTAGTGGTCTTAATAGCTTTGGCCTTATGTGGTGCAATGGTGAGATAAAGAGAACCAACATTAGATTATATATTGTAGTTCAGGTTTATTTTTTAATTTTTCAATTTGGTTGGACTAACTTGAAATCAATTCATAATTTAGTTTTTAAGTATTTTTGTAGGAATAATATGTACACCCATCCTGCTTGTCTGGACATCAATGAAAGGAGACCTCAAAGCAATGATGAATTTCCCTTATCTATTATTTCCGGGATTTCAGGTGCTTTAGTTTCACAAAATGAACTGTATCATGAAAAGGTTCAAAATTCATGCTTCACAAATATGTCTGGGAGAATATTTATTACTGGTTAACCTCTCCACAGACCCTTCCCCCAGAGAAAAAAACAAGAAAGAAGAATAGCTATGTCAGCAGTAGTTCACTTTGCTAAAGTGACATGCTATTAATATTGTACTTTTATCTGGTTTTTTCAGAAACCATAAAATCATTTGGCATCCTCAGGAAATTATAATTGACAAAGTTTTAGTTCTTTGGTTGGAACCCAAACTTGTGCTTGATCCTAGGGGAACTTGTGAACAATCAATATTATCAATGTTATAAAAACCTGTACCAAAGGGTACAATCTAGTGTAAAGGTTTTTGATTTCCTTAGAGAAGGCTTTGGTTCAAATCCTGCTCATATTTTTAGAAGGGTTATAGAAAGGTTGTGAGTCCAATGTTGTACTCCAAAGTAGAAAATGGAATTCTTAAAAAAAATATTTGCTCCATCCGTGTCTTTTTACTCCTTAATGATTGCTAAAAATGCTGGCATCTACTAATTGAGAGCAAGGAACATTGAATAACATGGTAGTCAGTGATGGATTTGACTGTTCTATTCTAAAATTGCTACAATGATATGCTTTGCAGGTGGTGATGCTTCTATCCTGTATCATGGCTTTCTTAATAAATTATTTTGTATTTTTGAATACAACACTGAATTCAGCCCTCACACAGACAATCTGTGGTAATTTGAAGGTTGGTAATGCTTGTTTTTACCCTTGTAATATCCTAAAATCATAAAGCCACGAAGCCCATCTCAAGCCCAATTTGATTTCATTGGTAATCAGGTGCATAATATATTGATTTTAGCTAATACATTCAGCTAGTTTTTCGTGCAGTTATCCTCGTTATGGGTAGAAGTTTATTACCAATCTTTGTGTTGTTTGACCAACATATTTTTCAAAATGCCATCCAGAAGTTTTGGGAATTATATATGCATTGAGTTTGTTGCCCTTGAATGGGCCTGAAGGATGTAGCCATAAACCCATTATTTTGGCTTACAATCTTAAACGATCAATAGAGTTTTATATTTCCAGGCCCAAGAAATTCTGTCGATTAACACAAAAATTTCCCTGTTTTGTGCCTTAGTTGTAGCAAATCCCAATTCATGATTTATTTATTCTAATTTGTGCTGTTATAGGATCTTTTTACCATTGGACTTGGTTGGCTACTATTTGGTGGGCTTCCATTTGATCTGGTGAGGGCAATGTACAGTATTGTGTTAAATTATTTTGTGCTGTTTACATATCAATCTTAATGAAGCACATAATCTAAACTTGACTTCTTTTATATTTTGTAGTTGAATGTCATTGGCCAGTCTCTTGGTTTCTTCGGATCCTGTTTGTATGCCTACTGTAAACTCAAAGGAAAATAAATGCCAAAGCTGGTATATGCTGAAGGTAAATTACCCAAATGGCTGATCACTGATTCCTTCATGAGCTGACGTTTTAATTTTAACTGGAACAAACCATAGAAATGAGGCTGAATATCTAGGGCAGATAAATTTTTCTCTGTAGGAGGCAAGCTGGTTTTCAAATTTGTGAGAAGAACAAGGGCTCTGTTTTGGCCCTTCAATATTCTCATGATAGAGAAGTGGTGATTGGAACTAAACTTATTTATGTATTTTGTTTAACTCAGTCTAAAAAAGTAAAATAAAATAAAGATTCAGCTATCGAAAAAGGAATTGATGCTTTCAGAAGTGGCAAAGTTTAATTTTTCAGTTGAGCTCTTTCTTGGGGTCCTTGTTTTCTTTTGTTCTCAACTTTTGGTAGCAAAAGCCTTGATGGTTCTGTTTCGTTATATGAAAAGAACTGAACCCTTGATTGATTCCCACCCTCGTTGTCGATAGATGTCAGCATGATCCTGCAACCATATCTTATAAAGCGATTGCTAAACGTGCGATTAGTGTAAAAGTGTGATTGACAAATCGCCAATCATTAAAAGCAGCTTATAGCTGCTTATGGGATTTGTCGATTGAAGAGAAATTTTGTCATAATCGGAATTTTTAGTTGGCCAACCAAATAATATAAATTTTTCCAATTGGCGACGCGCATATTGGCAATGGGCAATTAGGGGTGTTTAGTTGGTCAATCAAACAGCCCCTTAATTAGTTGATTTTTCCATTGACACTATGATGTATTATCTTAAATTTACTAATGCATGGTATGAGATCAACTTGCAGTTTTAAGCTTTATGTTGCTTAGAATTATTACGACTTTATGAGCTGTATAAATTCGTTTCCCTTCATAATTTTTTGGGTTTAACTAGGAGGGAAGGGAGAACTCGAACATAGGTTTATGCATAAATTAAAAGATTCACCTACCATCATAATAAACCTATGCAATTTATTTTCCTTTACTATAGAGATATCTGTGAATTTCTTTGTTTGTTTTTCTTGTGTTGAAAATGTGAGGGTTATTTGAAGTGTAGAACTTCTATGGCCCATAAGTCTATGGTCAATGTTATACTCAAGTATGCTACAAACTCTGAGATATGAAACATGTTCATTGTGTAGCTTGATCCTACACACAATTATGTAAAGAATTTTCAGTTGGGGTAGGTTGTGCCTCTGAAGCGGGAGGATTCAGGTGATATCATGTCACCCCTTAAGGTGAAAAAGGAAGAATTGAGAGCTTATGACTGATTTCTGGCTAAATCTTTTGAAAAGTAAAATTCTTTTCTATCCACCTACTACCTTGAAAATGTTTTGGGAGGTTCTAGGAGAAGAACCTGCCTGCATGTGTGGACAGAGAAGAGAGAGAGAGAAAAGGGGGTGTAGTAACTCGAGTTTGTGCAGAGGAAGGTGTCTTTATTGTCTCCAAAACATGACAAGTGATTTTGGCCAAATTGCCATGCATGATTGAAACATACCCATCATATATCCATATCCATATTATAAAAGATAAAAAGTTGACTTCGATTTTCATGCCTTCCTGATCCGTATTTCATGCTAAAATTGTGTGCAATCCACTCAAAGAGCTAGTCAATTATAGTTTAATGGTTTTTCTCATGAGTAAATTTGAACCTCCCATACGTTATTGGAGTGAGAATTTTTATAATTAGAGAGGAGTTTTAGCCTATTGCTTAAATCTATTTGACCTTTTTATAAAAGAAAAAAAAATAAAATAAATTTCAAACTTGATAGTGTTTAAATCCTAGTATTAATCCTGAAATAATTTGAGGAGCAAATAGTAAATTACTTATACAATCAAAATAATTTTTTAAGAATAATTTGTTCTGTTACTAGTGAAATAAAAAGAATACATACTGTAGACAAGGACAACGAACTAAAGTAGCTAGTGAAGGTAGGAAAATTAAAAGTCATTCAAATATTCTCTTGAATAGAGATAATCAAGTTTTAGAAAAGTATGTTTGCTTTGTTGATTAAAAAAAAAAAAGAAAAGAAAAGAAAAAGAAAGAGAAGGCAAACATGGGCCATTAAAGCTTCAAGAAATCTCAGTAAGAGTAGAACATGGGTGTCTCTATGTCCACCCCTTTAATCAAGAGTCTAAAGACCATCATCAATTTGACCTTAGTAATTCTTTTTTTTTTTAGACTTCCCATTTGTTGCTTAAAACTATGCATCGATCAAGGTAAGAATATTAATGGGTATTCAATCAAATATACACAACTTTTGTTTGCTTTTTATATTATGTGTAATAACACGCTTCTTCTCTTCTTCTCACATGGCCCTTCAATTTCAATGCTCAAACATCATTTTCATCACACTCACATAAACATTATAAAAAGCAAAAGTTCAACATTAATAATTTGTCTGATTAGGAAGAAAATTTACAAGGGTTTTATGTTTTGAATCGTATTATGAAATGGTATTTTTCAATTTCATAAATTTATCTTATATCGATTTTTTTTATTAAATAAACAAAATAAATTTAGTACTCTTTTTGTTTCACAATAAACGTTTTAATTATAATATATATATATATA
>CANXYC010008583.1:0-12631 GCA_948193065.1 Aleurites moluccanus | reverse complement strand
CTTTTTTTTTTTTTTTCTTTTTGTTTTTTTTTGTGTTTTTTTGCTTTTTTCACCGTCCCCCCCCCCCCCCCCCCCCCCCCCCCCCCCCCCCCCCCTCAATTCGGGATTCCTCTCTTTTGATTGTGCTTTTCTTTATTACTTTTATCAATTGGGTTTCAGATGTAAAACAGGATACTGCAGACCCCACTCTCCTCCTCAGTTCTTCCACTACTCATTGAGTCATTCTATAGGATTGCATTGTGCTATGGATCTTGTTCATGAATCTCTTGTTAAAATTACTGATGATTGTATTTGTGAACTAAATGCGAAGAGGATTCTGATGGAATTGGAGCGGGATTACGACTCCCAACTCCTCTGGGAATAATGTTATGCTGTTATCGGGAATGGAAAACAAATTTTTTTGATATGTTGGTTCATTTAAGCAACCATTTTCAATACAAAACTATGAAATCTCAGTCGTGGTTTGATCATGGCAGCAGCTTGAGAATGGCGGACATCTTGTCCTCAGGGTCTTCGACTCTGATAAGAATGGCAATGGGGCTGGGGGCATTGTTCTTTTCTACCCCCCTAATGGGATGAACCTCTCTGTATCTGTTAAACCTGCAGAGATATGTGTGGCTCCGTTTTAGGATCTCTGTTTCTCTCCTGGTTCTATTTCTTTTCCTTCTTTTTCATAAATTTTTTTCTTATAAATTTTAATTATATTAAGGGTTAATTATAATTTTTTTTCTCTATATAATGACCCAATTTACTAAGTTTTTCCTGGCTGTTTAAAAATATATTAATTCTTTCCTGAAAAATGTCATAATATATTATTAGATCTTTCCGTCTAATTTTATCATTAGTCAACTTTAAAAGATAAAAAAGTTCTTATTCTTTATTTTTAATTAATTATATTTTATTTTTATTTTTATTTTTTTTAAGGTTAAAAAATTTATTTTTATATTTTTGATAAATTTTAAAATAAAAAATAAATAAAAATATTTTTTATTTGTTATTTTTTATTTTAAAAAATAATTTAAAAAGAAATTAAATTATTAATTAAACGGAAGAGTCTAATAATATATTATGACATTCGTCAGGAGTGAGTTAGTGCATTTTTGAAAAGTCAGGAAGAATTTAGTATATTGTGTCATTCTACAAAGAGAAATTGTAATTAATTTTTATATTAAATAATAAATAAAAATAGTAATATATTGCATATTAGAGTATAAGAGAGATACAAATAAATAAATATATATATAAATCATCTTTGAGCTATAACTTAAAAAATGTAGAATTCTTGTCCTCTTATTAATAAAAGGTTTATTTCACTTGTAAAATTGCATTTCTCTCATCTCATGCCATAATTTTTTCTAAGTAATAAAGGGTGAAACAGAGATATTAAAAAGGGTAAGTACAATATATATAGATATATCATGTGGCTTAGACATTTTGACTTTAAGATTCTGTGAATTTTTTTTAATAAAACAAAGTTTGCAGTTTGTACGGTTAACAAATTAAGGTTTTTAGCCATGACGCTGTTAATAACAACGACATAATGTTGTTAACTCCATAATTTTCTTTTGGGAAAATGTGGAAATACACAGTAAAAATATGGCATTGATATTTTTTTTTAAGTGTAAATATAATTATGAAGTCATAAAAACAGAGCAGTTTATATTAATTACATAAATCTTAATATAATATATTTTTAATAATTTATTTTTTTAAATACATAAATAGTAAAAAAAATTAAATTTAATTATTTCAAATTAAAATTTTATTTAACAAAATTATTTGGAAAAAATATTTATAATTAAATTCTTAATAAGTGAGTAAAAAATAAAATTATTTAAGTTAATAATTAATTTGGACTATGGTGTATATATATAATTAATTAAGTTTATATTTGTGAAATTATATATGGAAATAATAATTTTTATAATTTAGTAAGTAAATAATAATTTTTAAATATTTTTGAAAATTAAATTTATATTTAAATAATTTATGATAAATTAAAAAATAATTTTTAAGTTTTAATATGTCAAAATGAAGAACATTTTACAAGAATTTTATTGACTATTTATTTATAATTTTTGAACCTAAAATATATATTTTATGAATTTTTAAAATTTTAAATATATTTATAAAAATAAAAAAATAAATAAAAAATATTAAGAAGATAAGCAGGCATGGAAAGATGCTTTATTCCATTTTTATGATTTTCTTTTTCTTTTTTTTTTAGTAATTTAGATCAATGCCACATATTTTCAACGTAGATTTTTAATAATTCAAGTGAAAAATATGCTTAAATTAAAAAAAAAAAAAAAAAAAAAAAAAAAATGAAAGAGAAAAAATATGAAATAAAAAAGAAAAACAAAATGAGCATCAAATTAAAGGAGCTGAGATTGATAATCCTACGTAAAATAAATCAAACCCAAGAACGATGTATGCAATATATCAAACTCAATCTTGAATTCTAAAAGACAAATTAAGAATTGAAATTCAAAACCTAATACAAATCCCAATATCTTCCTTTAAATAATCATAATTATATATATATTACAAAATCTACAAAAGAACTCAATCTGAGTTTTTCGTCGTCGTCGTCTTTTTCACCGAAATCAAAATCGGAGAGATTGGCAGGATTGGGACCTTTGTTTCTCTAAATCCAATTCAAAACTCAATACAAATCTCAATATCTCTCTCCTTTCTCTATCGACTTTTGTAAATTTGTTTTTCTTATCGTGAATCACAAAGCATTGTTTCACTGTTGGTGAATTTCAGTGATGGAGGTGAATCGCAAAGCATTCTATGAGTTTGAGTTCTTTGTGGCTTTGAAGTGTGAAATTATTTTCTCGAAAGAGATCTCTTTTGATTGCCATAGCTTCTCATGGGTTTGTTAATTTATCTAATATTTTTTGTTTTTCTTTGGTTTTATTGTTGCTTTTCTTTTCAGTGGTAAGTACTTTTGATATACTGTTTACTTGGGTTTTTGAAATGTAAATTTGCTGTTATTTTCAACTATCTGCCCAATATTTGTTTTGTTTTACTTCAATATTTTGCTATTGATGGTTAAATTACATGAATTTTTTTGAATTCCTGTTCAAAATAATGACTCGTATGTTGTGAAAATTAGATTTTGATTCTTGGTATGGCTGTTTGGGATGTAAGAAAGTGAGGGAAAATCTGAATTTTTATTTTGTTTTTATTATTTTATAGTTTTAATTTTTTTTCAATTTAAGCTCAATTTTCACGTGAATTAATGAAAATTTATGTTAAGATGATGTGAATTTTCACATGGACTTTCATTAATCCATGTGGAATAATAGTGGGTCCATATCATTATGCCAGCATTAAGTCATAAAAATTTAATGGTGTTATTGGCAGATACCCTAAAATATTAACGGCTCAAATTTTAAATCTGATTTTATAAAATAAAAGTTCATATACCCTAAAATGAGATTGTTAAAATCATTTGATATTTTTTTATACTTATCTTTGTTAAAAATAAATAATAAAATATTAAATAAATTATTTTCACTTTAATAAAAGAGATACGAGTTTTATATCGTTAATATTTTAAAATCTACGAATAGCCGTTAATTTTTGATAATATAGTGTTAACATGACGTATGTGTATTTTATTAAATTAATTTTTAAATTTAAATAATGTCACGCATATATCACATGTGAGTCTTATTTTTTATTTTTAATAATAAAATATTTAATTTTTATAATTTCAAAAATTAATTAATTTTAAATTTTTATTAAAAATTAAAAATATTTAAAAAATAAGAAAATTATTTTTCTTTTTTTTCTTTCCAGAACCACTAAATAATATTTTCCTTTTTTCAATACAAGAATCATTCATCTCCTTTGAACCATTTCTTATGAATTAAACATTTTAATCAATCCCATAAACATAACTGTTCCAAACTTCCAATAGAATTTCAAGTTATCTCTACAAAAACCAAATAAAAAAGCGGCTTTTATTCAGATTCCCATTAATCCACGAATTAAACAATAAACTAGCGATGAAACAAAGAAAAGAAGCCATACAATAACTGAATTGGGGAACAGAGGTTAAAGAGAATGCCCACAAAACTAACTGGTACGCCTTCATCATCCAATCCCTTCCTCCTTATGTCATCTCCAATCATAAATATCTCCAATCATAAATATTAAAATGTACTCAATTTTACACCATTTTACAATTTATATCACATCAAACAGTAATTTCATCTCCCACCATAATTCTATTTTTAACACCATTTTTACACCAAAAAAAAATATTTTTTTTTATATTCTTTTTTATCTATTTTATACAATTTATTATAATTTCCCAATATTTTAAAATATTTCACTAATTGTCCATAAATAAATATATTTTATTATTAAAAAAATCTAATTATTAATTTAATAAAGTGATAATATAACAAATTAAATTATAATAATTTATTAATTAAATGATTCATTTACTATTAATATATTATTTATAATAAAATTACATTAATAAAAAGAATTAAAAAGACTTATATTATATTTATAATTAAAATTAAATATAAATATGAAAATTACATTATATTTATAATTAAAGTTAAATACAAATATGAAAAATATATAGTAATGTTAATTTAATCATCTGAATTAGTATATTCTTCCCATAAATGATCAATTAATACATTACGAAGCATAATGTGAGTTTTTATATCCTTAATTTGTCTATGACGATTAATAAATTTATGAAATCTTGTATTTTCATCAACCACCAATTCAACTTCTCTAGTTGGTGATTCCTTCGCTTTTTCAATTGGTGCATCAAGATTACGTTCATCCTCGATAATCATATTGTGCATAATAATACATGCACTCACAATGTCATGTAACACATTTTTTCTCCAAAAACGTGTTGGTCCTGCCACGATTGCGAACCGTGATTAGAGAACTCCAAAAATACGTTCCACATCTTTTCTACATACTTCTTGTCGCATTGAAAAATATTTTTTTTTACCCTGTGGTTGGTGAATACTTTGCGCAATAGTTGACCATTTGGGATATATATTATCAGCTAAATAATAACTCATATTATACTCTTTACCTTGAATAGTATAATTAGCTAGAGGAACAATATTTTCAGCAAGATTAGAAAAAAGATTGGATGACTCCAACACATTAATATCATTATTAGTACCTGGCATACCAAAATATACGTGTTATATCCAAAGATCATAGTCTGCTACAGCTTCTAGAATAATAGTTGGTGAGCCACTACGACCTGCATATTGTCCAGCCCATGCAGTTGGATAATTTTTTCACTTCCAATGCATACAATCTAGGCCTCCCAACATTCTTGAAAAACCACGTTGTTGACTAATATGGAGCAGCCTGGCGATGTCATTAGCTGTGGGTGTTCTTAAATACCGTTCTGTAAATATCTCCGTAATAACACGATAAAATCTCTTCATACTTTCAATTGCCGTTGATTCTCCTATTTTAATGTACTCGTCAGTTGCATTTGCTGGTATACCATATGCCAAAATTCGAAAGGCAGTTGTTACTTTTTGTAAAAATGATAATCCTTGTTTACCAAGTCCATCGCTTCGTTGTTGGAAATAGTTATCATGATGTTTAACAGCATCAACAACGCGAAGAAACAAATTTCGTGACATTTGATATCGTCGGTAAAACATTGCATCATTATAGCGTACATGACTGGCAAAATAGTTATTAAATAAATTATGATCAGTATTTTCCCTGTTGCGATTAATCACTGTGTGACCACTAACCAAGCCACCATGGATCACTTGATTATTTTGTTGATTGGAGTAGTTTGCAATAATCATGTCATTGTTAGCGATCATTTGACGCATCAATTTTTCATTTGCATCGATGTCTGCAAGGTTGTTATGAATTATAACATCATTGTTTTCATCAGAAGAAGAACTAGAACTTACTAAATTAGCTGAAATTCTTATATTAGAATTCATTTTGTAAATGAATGAATAGACTAAGTTTTTTGTAGTTTATTTTTTAAAAGATAAATAAAAAGAGAAGAAATTATGAATTGTGAGCTATATTATAATGAAGTATGCTATTTATAGTAAATGAAGAAACTTATCTTATATGATTTAAAATCCAATTTAACGATTATAGATGATGATATAATCGACCCTTAATTTAGAATGTGAATTATTTTTAAGCAAAGTGTGAATTTGTTTTCAGGCAGAGTGTTTATTTATTTTTTGAGCATAGTGTGAATTATTTTTCGAGCAAAGTGTTTATTTATTTTTTGGGCATAGTGTGAATTATTTTTTGAGTAGAGTGTGAATTTATTTTCGGGCAGAGTATTTATTTATTTTTTGAGCATAATGTAAATTATTTTCCGGGCATAATGTTTATTTATTTTTTTGAACATAATGTGAATTATTTTTCGGGCAGAGTGTTTATTTATTTTTTGGACATTGTGTGAATTATTTTTTGGGTAGAGTGTTTATTTATTTTTTATGCCTAGTGTGAATTATTTTTCGGGCAGAGTGTTTATTTGTTTTTTTGGGCATAGTGTGAATTATTTTTCGAGCAGAGTGTTTATTTGTTTTTTTGGGCATAGTGTGAATTATTTTTCGAGCAGAGTATTTATTTATTTTTTTAGGCATAGTGTGAATTATTTTTTGGGCAGAGTGTTTATTTGTTTTTTTAAACATAGTGTGAATTATTTTTCGGGCAGAGTGTTTATTTATTTATTTTTTTGGGCATTATGTGAATTATTTTTTGGGCAGAGTGTTTATTTATTTTTTATGCATAATGTGAATTATTTTTCAGGCAGAGTGTTTATTTATTTTTTATGCATAATGTGAATTATTTTTCGGGCAGAGCGTTTATTTATTTTTTTTTTTTTGGCATAGTGTGAATTATTTTTCGAGCAGAGTGTTTATTTGTTTTTTTGGGCATAGTGTGAATTATTTTTTAGGAAGAGTGTTTATTTGTTTTTTTAGGCGTAGTGTGAATTATTTTTTTGGTAGAGTGTTTATTTGTTTTTGGGCATAGTGTGAATTATTTTTCCGGCAGAGTGTTTATTTATTTTTTGGACATAGTATAAATTATTTTTTGGGCATAGTGTGAATTATTTTTTGGGCAGAGTGTTTATTTATTTTTTGGGCAGAGTGTTTATTTATTTTTTAGACAGAGTGTGAATTATTTTTTGAGCAGAGTGTGAATTATTTTTTGGGTAGAGTGTTTGTTTATTTTTTGGACATAGTGTGAATTATTTTTCGGGCAGAATGTTTATTTATTTTTTTAGGCATAGTATGAATTATTTTTTGGGCATAGTGTCAATTATTTTTTGAGCATAATATAAATTATTTTTTGGATATAGTGTGAATTATTTTTTAGGTAGAGTGTTTATTTATTTTTTGGGCATAATGTGAATAATTTTTCGGGCAGAGTGTTTATTTGTTTTTTTGGGCATACTGTGAATTATTTTTCGGACAAAGTGTTTATTTATTTTTTGGGCATAGTGTGAATTATTTTTCGGGCAGAATGTTTATTTGTTTTTTTGGGCATAGTGTGAATTATTTTTCTGGCAGAGTGTTTATTTTTTTTTTTGGCATAGTGTGAATTATTTTTCAGGCAGAGTATTTATTTATTTTTTGGGTATAGTGTGAATTATTTTTCTGGAAAAGTATTTATTTATTTTTTGGGCATAGTGTATTCTATTTTTTGGGTAGAATGTTTATTTATTTTTTGGGCATAGTGTGTTCTATTTTTGGGCAGAGTGTTTATTTATTTTTTAGACATAGTGTGAATTATTTTTTAGGCAAAGTTTTAATACCAAAATATTGTAGCATTCATTTGCTATAAATATATATCTCAAATTCATTATCAAAACATCATATTGCATAAATTATCTTGTAAAAATGTCATTTTTCTTCTTTATTTATTACTTTGCTAGAAAATGTCTGTCCGATCTACTGGATATTCTAATTCTGAAGATGTGTTTCTCTGTCAAGTTTATTTAAACATATCTCAGGATCCTATAACGGATAGACATCAATTTTCAGATAATTTTTGGTCTTGGGTGGAGTAGAGTTTTAATGAAGTAAGGAACCAACAAATGGAGTGTCGATCCAAACCGTCTGTGCAGTCTCGAATGACTAGTATAATTGATGAAATAAATAAATTGAATGGTTGTCTAAAACAAATTGAAAATTTGAATCCAAGTGGTGCTTCAGATGAGGATATTGTGAGTATATATAATTTTCGTTCTCTTACTATCAATTTCAATGTTTAATATTATTTTCATAATTACTTGCAGATACATCGAGCAAAAGACCTATTCATACAAGATCCAAAGTTTAAAAAAGGATTCAAATTTGATCATGTTTGGCATATAGTTAAAGATTTTGAAAAATTTAAAGATAATGTTCTCACTGTTAGATAAATTGCTCGGGCACATAATGTGAATTACGACTCGTCACAGTTAGATAATCTTACTCCTGAATCACCAATATCATCGTCTCATGGGTTGTCATCATTTTCTCTCAATTTAAATGATGACGATTTTGGTGGAAGTTCATCTCAACGACCATGTGGAGTGAAGAAAGATAAATTAAAAAGAAAAAATGATGAACATATGGCAGAATTATATAATAATATAAGAGAAGAGAATAAACAACTTATGAACATGTTAAAGAAGAGCAGTTTTAACAGGCAGAAGCAAATGAATATCTAACTGCAGAATTTGACCTTGAAAGAAATGAAAGAAAAAAATAAAATTCTACTTCGTGACTTGAACACAATTGCTGATCCAAATATATGTGAGTACTTTAGAGTTGAACAAACAAGAATTATAGAAGAAAAAAAACCAGCAACAAAAGCCTTCTTCTACAACTGATGCTTTTGGTCAATATTTTGATAATATTGGAGTATCCGAAGTTGATCTACCAGATTATTAAATTATTTATGTTTTAATCTACGTTATGTTATTATATTAATATGTATTTTGAATATTTATGGTAATTTTAATTAATATTATTAGTGTTGATATTTTATATTTAATTTATAGTTAATATATAAAACAATCGAGACCTAGTTTTGACAATTCGAAATCTAATTAAATTAGTCGAGACTAAATTCAATTAATTCGAAACCTAATAATAATCAACCGACACCTATAATTAAATTGAATATATAATATAATAATTGGTATAAATTAATTTTTATTATTTCAAATTCTTATATTATATGCCTAAATTAATTAGTTTTCTTAAAATATGATTTTTTTGCAAAAATTTAGATAATATTAATTTTATTGCTTATATATATATATATTAAAATTACAATTTAAATATAATGAAAATTTTTTATAAAATAAATTTTTTAAAATTAATTGTTTATATAAATTAAAAACTAAATAACAAAATTCAAAAAAATATGGGCTTATTTGTAAAATTTTAATTTTAATTGTAAAATTTATATATATATAAATTAAATAAAAAATAAAAAAAATTTTGCAATTGATGAACAATAAAACACCAAATTGGTGTTCTACTGTTCATGAGCACCATTTTGCAGTGCAAAATGGCGCTCGGTTGGAGAAGGGGAATTGCGGCAAAATGGCATGACGCTCGGTTGGAGATGGCCTAACAGAAACAGATTTGGGAATAACAAGAAAACTACATCTTACTTGATTATGTTATCGAGATCGCAAAGGTGATGAGGCTAAGATCAATCGAGAAGGACCTGAGCGAGACTATTGATGGGTGTACAGTTGTGTTTCGGTAGGGTTTTGAGGAAGGAGAGGGAAAGAGATGAAATAGATGGATTTTGGTGGTGGTTGGAATGGAGACAATAACGATGGTGGTGGTGGTGCATTTAAAAAAAGAAAAAATAATTTAGTGGTTTTATAAAAGAAATTATTTTTTTAAATATTTTTAATTTTTAATAAAAATTTAATTAATTTTAAAATTATAAAATTTAATATTTTATTATTAAAAAAAATGGTATCCGCGTGTGGATTCACATGGATAATTTAATGGGTCTACATGTACACGTCAGCACCATATTATTATAAATTAATGATATTAGGGCTGCAAATTTTAAAATGTTATGTGTTCAAATTTCAGACTTTTATTTGTTAAATTTTTTTTTTTCAAAGACTCAAAAGTGAAAATGGTTCAAATTATAATGTATTTTTTTTTTTGCATTTTATCCTGTAATATTAGTGCTGATGAATAAGAAGATAATTTTTTAAAAAAGAAAGAAAGTAATATTGGTCAAGTTGATGCCTTTTAATTGCAACAATTTTCTCTTGATGGTTACTCAAATATTTAGAGCTCGAGAGTAGAAAAGAAAAAATAAGGGTCACTTTTTTCAAAACACTTGCTTTATCTTTTTCCCTTTTCTTCCTTTGGATTGTAAAAATGAGAGGTATTTTTATCTTTTTAATAGTATTTAACGGCCAAATAGATGAAATGACCAATTTTTGTAACGAAATCAAACGTGAGTATGCAAATTTTAAGTTTATTGAAATTAAAAAAAAAGTAAAATTTGTGTGTGGGTATTGTTATTAGTGAAATTGTGTGGAGAATAGAGAGTTTGATTGTGAAGAAAAATAAAAAAAGTTTGAGGTAGGTTTTAATGAATTAACATGAAAAAGAAAATTTGATGAAAAATGAGGGATATTTTTATCTTTTTAATGGTATTTAACGACCAAATAGAAGAAATGACTAATTTTTATGACGAAATCAAATACGAGGAATCCAACAATTACTTTCTGAAAATAGAGGGATCCAAATGTTAATTTCACTAAATTTTAGATACTAAATAATATTTTACCCTAAAAATTATTGAAGTAACAATTAGGTTGTATCCACGAAAGTGCAAAAGAGTACATACCCAATGGGGTACACTCAATAAAATATCTTCTTCACATTGTTGGGGTCTACCCTTAAATGGTCACATGCTAAGATAGGGCCTAGTGGATAGATAAGATTATAACTCAAAATTCTAATGAAATTTAAAAGAAGATTTTTTTCTATTTTGAGTATAAGAATTATTTCTCAGTTGAGTATATAATTATTTTATTTGTGGAGTAGAATTCTTATTTTAATGTTGTTCTTATTTGGATGAGGATTCTTATTGAGTTAGGATTGATAGTGAGTAACATTATAAATAAGAGTATTATAAGAGGGGTTCTTTGATTTTTTGCCCAAGTATGTAATTGGAGTTTATTGAAGAGGATTTTGACCCAAAGTTATGGCAGAGTTGTAGAAGTCATAAAGTACATGAGTAGAGTGTCTTTGTTATTAGTGAAGATATTATGAGAGAGTTTATAATTTTATCCGTTCAAAAATTGTAATATATTGATATGATGATTTAGTGGATTATCCTTGCGAAAGACCATAGACGTAAGTCTATTGAGATATTGAACCACGTTAAAAATTATGTGCTATTTTTTTCTTTTTTTATCGCTACTCTTATAACTCTGAATTTTTTCTAATAAGTGGTATCAGAATTGTTGGTTTTTATTCTGAGGTTTAAGAGTTATTTTTTAAGAAAAAAAATATTGTGCGAGACTGGTAATGCGAGGCGGCATTTTGGCGAAGAGAAGTTAGCGAGGAAGCATTGTGCGAAGAGAGGTATGCGAGGTAGCAATTCGCGAAGAAGCGAAGAGGCGAAGGAGCATTGTCGAGGTGGCTAATGCGAGGATGAGTCGTGAGGAGAGTCTGGCGAGGCAGCATACGCGAGGTAGCATATGTGAGTTAGATGTGCGAGGCAGCAATGCCGGACCCAGATTGGCGAGTTAGCAAGTGCGAGCTGATAATGCAAAGTGGTTGGCGAGCTGGCTAGGCGAAGGAGCTTTGCCGAAGCAGTCTGGCGAAGGAGCTTTGCCGAAGCAGTCCGGCGAGGGAGCTTCGCCGAGGTAATTTGGCGAGCTGGACAGCGTGTTTCTGGGCAGAGGTCTATTTAACCCCAGTGACCCAGCAGCGATTTTCACGATTTTTCTTCTTTCTTCCTTTGTCGATTTCAGTCTTTTCTCCCAATTGCTCCATATTTTGTTCTAAGGTATTAAGGCTTAGATTTATGCAATAGACTTCTAGATTAGTTTATTATTGAGGCAGAATCATCAGTTTGGGCAGAGTTTTGCAGAAAACTCAGTTTGAAGGAAATAAAGTAAATTTTCTTCCTAAATCATTTCCTTTGGATTTAATTAAGTCAATGGGTTAGGAAAATTAATTCTGGGTATAGAGAATTTATTGTTAGTGGTTTACAGCAATTAATGATAGTTAATGTGGGAGAATTTTTGAGATTTATACTGCTGTGAACAGTAACTCCGAAATTAATGTGGAAATTAATGCAGTTTTTCTTTAAGAGAATTAATGGGATATTGTTAGGAATTAAGAATAGAGATCCTAAGATAATTTATTATTAGGAAATCATGTGGAATATCACTAATTTGGAAAACCCTAATTTTGTGTGTATGGGATTTTCTTAGGAGGAGAACTCAGAATTTGATTAAGGATATTAAGCAGGCAGTTTGCTAAGGAGAAATTTAAGGAAATTGAGCAAGAGGTAAGTATGAACATTTCGTTTGATATCCATTCCTTGGAAGCAATACAACCAATTATTGTTACCTTTGTTATTCTTT
>CANXYC010008504.1:0-11514 GCA_948193065.1 Aleurites moluccanus | reverse complement strand
TATGCCTAAAATTAGGTCATATAACATGCATAAGTATCAATTTCATACATATATACATCATATGAACATATTATAAAGAAAGAAAAAATTTCCCCCTAAGTCCCCCTTAAGGGTCCCTATAGGGTTTAGGTTGAGGTGTTATAGGTGATGACTGAACCACTAGCAGTCTCCTACTCTGCACTCTCCTCCTCTGACTACTAGCTGATGATCGCTGATCAAATCGAGGCACTGGCTCTGTCTTTCTAGGATGGGAGATCCTCTCCCCCTCCTAACCTGAGATCTTGAACCTCCTTTCCTTTTCTGGTCCCTCTTTGCTCTCTCTGTCTTATACTTCTCTTCCATCTATGTAGCCTTATTAATAACTGTCATCAGAGAAGTAAATTCTATAGCCATCAATGCATTATGAAGTGCAGCATGTAAACCCCTCTGAAACTTGCTGATCAGATCCGCCTCAGTAGGAACAATATGAGTAGCATACCTACTCAACCTGATGAATTCCTCTGCATACTCCTCAACAAACCTGCTACCCTGCTCCAACTGCTCACACTGAATCATGTTACGAGTCTTCACCCCTTCTATAATAAACTCATCAATAAGCCCCTGTCGAAACTCAATCCATGTAGATGGATGCTCACCATATAATCTGGGCTCCATCCTCCTCGAGAAACAAGTCCAAGCCTTCCCTTTCAATAACATCCCAACAAGCTCTACTATTTTCAACTCAAAACAAGGTAGTCTTCTAATTACCTTCTCAACCTCCTCTAAGAAATCCACAGGGCCACTGCCTCTATCGCACCTAAACTCAAGCAAATTTAGCTTCAGAAAGCTAAATATGGATACACCACCCCTCCTCAATGACTCTACGTTCTCCCAATGCAGCAGGCTCCCTAGGAACCCCTATTAGTTGCACAGGAGTCAGTGCAACTAAAACTACCTATGGTGCCACAGGTGGGGGCACTGCTACTGGAACTGGTGGTGGCAGTACATTCTGACATTCCCGCCTCAAATTAGCTATATCTCTGCGTAATTCCATCAATCCCCTCATCATCTCAACTCTCCAGGGATCATCGCCCCTCTCTGTATCCTTTGTAGTCTATCAGGATCGGGACGGACCCTTTGAAACTGAAATCTCCCTAACTAATAACTCATTGGAGGCTACCTCTGCCTCCTTGGTATCTCTGTCCCTATCATCAGACATCTCTGTAATCTGTCAGGAAAAATGAAGACATACTTAAAATATAACAGAAACGTAGAATACTAACATATAACAGATGATAACAGCAAAAGACAACAAAGGAAATCCTATGCTCTATAGTTCACTTAATTCTACCCCATTTTGTACTTAGTCACTATTCTTCTGTAATTCAGGTATTATTCATCTGTAACCTAAAATTTCAATGTCTATAACCTAGAACTCTGATACCAACTCTATCATGATCCATTTTTGGATGGCGACGGTCGTAGGATGCTGGAGATGCCAATGGCAACCGGCACCCGTAGAACCCAGTATCACATGCATAATCTATAACCATCCATTAATTATCCATTTTACTTAGTTACCATTCATTTTGTCATTCTGTAATCTAATGTTGTTGGCTGTAGTAATTATCATCACATCTCATATTATCATTATATATCATAAAACATCATCATATACATATAAATGTTCATATCCTAACTATCCCATACATATCCCATGGAGCAGCTAGATTATAATATCAAAATACATAATTCAGAATATATACATCAAATGACAGCAAGTAAAAATCCACAGATGACAGACGATGGAATCCTGCAATCTACACCTCTCCTGAAATGGTTAAACAAAGAAAAGGTGAGTATATAAGATACTCAATGAATCCATATGCATCATCAAATAATTAATATGTATCAAATGGAACAATGGTGCCAATAGATCAAGATAAACAATTTATAGAATCAATAACAGGTGACAGAATAGTCAATGAACATATCATAGGCTCGGTATCATATAGTAAGACAGATAAAGAGATGGACTGTATGAAATCATACAATCTCTAGTAGAATCAGTATGGACTATATGCGAACATACAGTCTCTAGTAATATCCATATCAGTTAGCATAAGATTGAACAAGTCTTACGGCCAGGACCATAACCCCACCTAGCTAAGGCACCAATAATACAATGTGCACATCACTAACAGTATTTTCCCACTACCCTGTCGGAGCAGTAGCTCTGTCAAGCCACATTAAGATCAATATAAGGAAACAACATATCAATGGACACCATTATGCAACAATAGTATCCTTCATATCAATAAGCTCAATATCAATCAATAAATTATCAATATAATCAATGGCATTGCAATAGATGATATATAAACAATGACAAGTGGTTTGGTAATCAACAAAGACATGGAACAAAAGTTGGCTCGCCAAAGAAAAACGGTAGGCCAATTGGCATGCCAATACCGCTGGCGACGATGGCATTCAAATTGTAGGCCTATGGAATACAAAGCAATAGGCCAAGGCAAAAATAACTAGGCATTTTGTCAAACACTTGGTGGGCATAAATTGGCAAGCCAATAGGTTAGGTTTTGGTGCAAGTTTGGCTTGCCCATTTCAATCAACAACAAACCACATTGGCAACAACACAATAGGTATCAAATAAACAAGATTAAAAAACATAAAATGGATCAAAATGGCATAGGAATTCAAGGAAAAAATCCAAGAAAACCAGGGCAAGTGAATAGTACTTTAGGTTCGACCAAAACAAGGATTTTTCATATGAATTTGTAATACCCTAAAAAGTTATAACTCACATGCATGAATTAATTCGCAATTTTTGGTTCATTAGTCTTGAAATGATGGGAAAAAAATTTTGAGACACAGTTAGAAAGCCATCTTGTTACTTTTTCGGAAAGCGGCGGTGGCAGAAACACTGCCGATAAATAAATTGTCCCGTCAATAGAAAAATTTTTGAAGTTGACTTGGGGGTAAAAGAACACCATAATTTATGTGTAATTTTGGTAAATAGAAAGAATTGAAAATCGTTTAGGAACACTGAAAAAGTAACTAATGGTATAATTGTAAATAAAAGAAAGTTAAAGGGGAATAGTGAAAATTGGTCGGTCGGAGTTATAGAATGACTCCAGAATCATTTTTATAAATAAGTATAAATTAAAATAAGCCAATTGATTCCCCACTTTGAAATCTAAATCCTGATGGAATTGACAGAATAAATTACATAAGATTTTGAACCAAAGTGTGATGGATGGAAGTTCGGGGATTTAGTTGTAATTTGCCATTTGATTTTTAGTATATATTTTATACTTAGACAAAAATGGCTTCATCTTCTTCATTGTTCTTGGTTGGCTGAACCACTCTCTCGCACTCTTCTTCTTCATTTCTTCTTCATTTCTTATAAGTTTCTTAAGAGAATTGATGGAAAAGTTGAGTATTCATCTAGCTTAACCTATTTCCATCATTAATTTATAGAAAGGATCTAAGGATTTCAAGGAATTTGGAAAGGGAAGTTTTTGCCATTTCTTCAAGGTTGAGGTAAGATGTGTTTTTGTTTGATTTAATGGTTTAAATAGATGTTATTTAGGTTGAATTTGATGGGTTTGGTGGTTAATTGAATCAATTGTTGCAAATTTGTTGAAATGCCTAATTAGGTTGCTTAAATTGAAGTTGTAAGAAATGAGTTGATGATTTAGTGTTTGATTTTGATAATTGATGTTAGAATATGTTAATTGGATATGAATAGATGAATAATTGGTGGTTTGTTTGATGTAGAAAACAAGATTTGACAAAGGTGTGCTATATAGGCCATTTGGTGATTTTTGGTGGAATTGGCTTATTCAAGGCTATTTGAAGCATTAGGCGAATCTACTTTGCATCATTTGACATGCCTATATCATTGAATTAATGATTGGAATTCAATTGTGAAAACCTCCATTTGGCCGAACCCTTTTGTTACTATTCACCCATTGATTTTTGCTTGGTTTTGCTTAATTTTCCATGGCCATTTGATCCCATTTTGATGTTGTTTAATTGTGTTCTTTGATGCCTATACCTTTGTTGACAATGTGGCTTTGTGTTGATTGAATTGGGCAATTCAAGTTTGCACCTAAACCTAACCTATTAGCTTGCCATTGTATGCCCATCATGTGTTTGATGAAATGCCTAGTTCATTTGCCTTTGGCCTATTGTTTTGTATTCCACAGGCCTACCAATTGACCTACCATTTTCCACCACCGATCCAACTTTTGTTCCATGTCTTCTTTAATTGCCAAACCATTTATCATTGATTGTATGTTATCTATAGCATTGCCATCACTCTTATTGATAATTGAATTGACTGATATTAGATTGATTGATTGATGGATGCCATTATTGCATAATGGTATCCCTTGTTATATTGACCCTTATGTGGCTTGAGAGAGCTACCGATCTAACAAGGTAGTGGGGAAATACTGTCGGCGATGTGCACATTGTATAACTGATGCCCTAACTAGGAGGGGTTATGATCCTGGCCAAAGGGTTTGATCAGCCTTATGCTTATTGATACGAATATGTTACTGGAGACCTATACGGTCCATACGGATTACTGGAGATTGTATGATTTTTTTTCATACAGTCCATCCCTTTATCTATCTTTCCATATGATACCGAGCTTACATTGTATTCCTTGGCTTTACTGTAATCCGATATTGATTCTGCATACTGTTATATGTACTATTGATACTATTGCTTTATTACTACCTACCATTTTATTGTGGATGCATGTAGATTCACTAAGTATCATCTATACTCACCCTTTTATTTGTTTACCCATTTCAGGAGAGGAGTAGGCTGCAGAATCCTGTCATCTATCTTTCGAAGATTTCTGCTACTGTCATCTGATGTATAGTTTCTGATAGTTCTGTATTATTTTTGGTGTTCACTATCTAGCTGCTCCATGGGGTATGTATCAGTTAGCTAGGAAATGAACATATGTATATATTAATGATGATATTTTGAGTTATATGATGATATATGATATGATATTTTGATGGTTTCATCCAATTACAGAAATTTACATAATGAATTACAGAATAACAGAATGGATGGTAATTAACTAAAATGGATAATTTATTGTGGTTTATAGATTATGCATGTGATACTGGGTTCTAAGGGTGCCGGTCGCCATTGGCATCTCCCGTGCCCTAGGACCATCGCGGTCCGGGAAACCGGGTTGTGACAGAGGTGGTATCAGAGCTCTAGGTTTACATACTGTGAATCTAGGTTATAGATGAATAGTACCTGAATTATAGAGGAATAGTGACTACATACAGAATGAGGTAGAATTAAGTATATCATAGAGCATAGGATTTCCTTTGTCGTCCTTTGTTGTTATCTCTGTTATATGTTATTATTCTGCAATTCTGTCATATTCTGAGACTATTTTCATTTTTCTCGACAGATTACAGAGATGTCTGACGACTAAGACAGAGATACCAGGGAGGCAGAGGTAGCCTCCAATGAGTCACTAATGAGGGAGATTACTGTATCAGAGGGTCTGTCTCGATCCCGATGAACTTCAGAGGATTCTGAGAGGGGCGATGACCCCTGGAGAGTGGAGATGATACGGGGTTTATTGGAGTTACGGAGAGAGATGGCTGAGATGAGGCAGGAGCGACAGCAAATACCGCCACCACCAGCTCCAATAGTAGTGCCTTCACCTATAGTACCAGAGGCAGTTCTTGTGGCACCGGCTTCTGTGCAGCCAGTTGGGGCTTAGAGGGAGCCAGCTGTGCAGGAAGGCCGAGGAGTGATAGAGGAGGGTGGTGTATCGATGTTTACCTTTCTAAAGCTAAACCTACCTGAGTTCAGAGGAGATAGAGGTATTGATCCTATTGATTTCTTGAAGGAGGTGGAGAAGGTAGTGAGGAGACTACCATGTTCAGGGTTGAGAGCAGTTGAGCTAGTTGGGCTATTTCTTAAGGGTAAGGCACGAACCTGGTTCTCAAGGAGGATGGAGCCCAGGCTTTATGGTGAGCACCCACCTATATGGTCAGAGTTTAGACAGGGACTTATTGATGAGTTCATTGCAGAAGAGGTGAAGACCCTTAACTTGGTTAGATTTGAGAAGCTTGAGCAGGGAGACAGGTCAATAGAGGAGTATATGGAGGAGTTTGTTAGGTTGAATAGATATGCTACTCATATTGTACCTATATAGGATGATTTGATTAGTAGGTTTTTGAGGGGTCTTCATGCTGCACTCCATAATGCATTGTTGGCTACTAAGTTTTCTTCCTTGACTACAGTGATCGACAAGGCTACACAAATGGAGGAGAAATACAAGACTGAGAGGGCAAAGAGGGACCAAAAAAGAAAAAGGGGTCCTGGATCACAGGTTAGGAGGGGGGGAACAGCTCCCATCCTAGACAGGTAGAGCCAGTACCTCAGTTTGAGCAGAGATCTACAACTAGCAGTCAGAGGAGGAGACTACAGAGTAGGGGACCTCCAGTAGTTCAGTCAGCACCTGTTTACTCTCAGGGTTCTTCGAGTCCAGTTACACAGGCACCCAACATTCCTACTTATGGGTTTTATAGTCGGAGACATAGAGGGGAGTGTTGGAGATGGACCGGTGCTTGTTTGAGGTATGGCCAGCAGGGCCATTATGCTAACAGTTGTCCATTGAGAGATGACCAGTAGCCTTCTATCACAGTTTCTCGGCCAGTGGTGCAGGCGAGTCAAAATCTGGGTAGAGCGGCTACAGCCAAAGGCAGAGGTAGGGGAGGATAGACTCCCAGTGGTAGTCAGGCTCCAGCTGGTAAGGGTCAGGGCAGAGTGTTTGCTGTCAACACCCAGGAGGCCCAGAGATCCGATAACATGGTTACAGGTACCATATTGATTCAGAATGAGATTGCAGATGCCTTATTCGATTCGAGTGCTACTCACTCTTTTATGTCACCACATTTTGCACCCAAATTGAATAAGGAAAAGAGATTATTAGATGTGCCATTGATGATTGATACTCCTATGGGTGATAGTATGCATGTTGATTATTACTACACTGACTGTGTTATTGAGATTGATGATAACATCTTGCGTGCTGATCTGATTGAGTTACCTGTGTTAGAGTTAGATGTTACCTTGGGTATCGATTGGTTGAGGAGACATCGGGTAGTTATAGACTGTTATCAGAAGAGAGTTAGATTCCAGCCTGAGGGGTAGCCAGAGTTTGAGTTTCAGGGTGATATTTAGGAGTTTCGGGTTAATCTAATTTCTGCTATCCAGGCTAGGAGGATGATTGGGAAAGGTTGTTCAGCCTATTTGGCACATATGGTAGATGTGCAAATGTCTTCTATACAGTTGGATCAGATACCGATAGTTCAGGAGTTTCCTAATGTATTTCCTGATGAGTTGCTAGGATTGCCCCCTGATAGGGAGATTGAGTTTGAGATAGAGGTGCATGCAAGCATAGACCTATATCTATTCCACCATATAGAATGGCTCTAGCTGAACTGAAAGAATTGAAGATATAATTATAGGAGCTATTGGATAGAGGGTTTATCATACCAAGCAGTCCTCCTTGGGGCGCACCGGTACTATTTGTGAGGAACAAAGATGGCTCGCTGAGGATGTGTATAGATTACAGACAGCTGAACAAAGTCACAGTGAAGAACAAGTATCCATTGCCTCGGATAGATGACTTGTTTGATCAGCTGTAGGGTGCCAGCCATTTTTTGAAGATTGATCTGAGGTCTGGGTATCACCAATTGAAGATCAAGAAGGGTGATATACCTAAGACTACCTTCAGGACCCGCTATGGACATTATGAGTTCTTGGTGTTGCCATCCGGGTTGACTAATACACCGGATGCTTTCATGGATCTTATGAACAGGGTGTTCAGGTCTCTGGATAAGTTTGTCATTGTATTCATTGATGACATACTTATCTATTCTAGGAGTGAGGAGGAGCACATTGATCATCTGAGGATTATGTTGCAGACACTTCTAGAGCATCAGCTATATACCAAGCTATCTAAATGTCAGTTTTGGCTAACCGAAGTGTGCTTCCTTGGGCATGTGATATGCAAGGATGGGATTAAGGTGGATCCTCAGAATATTGAGGCGGTTGTTAATTGGCCCCAGCCTACCAGTATTTCAAAGGTTCATAGTTTTCTGGGTATGGCTGGATATTATCGGAGGTTTGTGAAGGATTTCTCCTGGATTGTAGCTCTATTGACTAGACTAATGAGGAAACAGGAGCGGTATGTCTGGACGGATGAGTGTGACCATAGCTTCTAGACTCTGAAGTATTGCCTCACCAGTGCTCTAGTGTTGGCATTACCAGTTGAGGGGGAGAAATTTACAGTGTATTGTGATGCTTCACGGATTGGATTGGGATATGTGCTGATGAAGATAGGTAGGGTAATTGCTTATGCTTCTCGTCAGCTAAAGAAGCATGAAGCAAATTATCTGACTTATGATCTGGAGATGGCAACTGTGACTTTTGCCTTGAAAATTTTGAGACATTACTTGTATGGATCGAAATGTGAGATATATACTGATCATAAGAGTCTATAGTATATATTTCAACAGAAGGATCTGAATCTTAGGCAACGCAGATGGGTGGAGCTTCTTAAGGATTATGACTGCAAGCTTCTTTATCACCTAGGGAAGGCCAATGTAGGGGCGGATGCTCTGAGCAGGAAATCTATGGGCAGTCTAGCTCATATTGTAATTGGCAGGAGGCCATTGATCCAAGATATGAGAGAGTTGGCAGATTTGGGGGTAGAGTTAGAGTTAGGATCCCAGGATCGGAACTAGGCTCTAATAGCCCAATTTCGGGTGAAGTCACTGTAGATTGATGATATTAAAGTGGCTCAGGACAGGGATCCTTATCTACTGAAGCTCAAGGGAGAGGTATAGAGTGGGAGGATGACAGAGTTCACAGTAGAGAATGGGATATTGAGATGTGGGAAGCACATATTTGTACCAGATTTTGATGGGCTACGGAATCAGATTATGAGAGAGGCTCACTACTCAGCATACAATGTACATCCAGAGATTACCAAGATGTACCATGATTTGAGAGATGTTTATTGGTGGCCAGGGATGAAGAGAGATATAGCTCAGTTTGTGTCTAAATGCTTAGCCTGTCAGCAGGTTTAGTTCGAGCATCAGAAGCCATCAGGGCTACTTCAGGAGATAGAGTTGCCAGAGTGAAAATGGAAACATGTGACTATGGATTTTATAGTTGGTCTACCGAGGACTTCGAGGGGTTATGATTCTATATGGGTGATTGTTGACCCTTTGACGAAGTCTGATCATTTCTTGGAGGTTAAGACCAGCTATATGGCAGCTCAGTACGCACAGTTGTATGTGGATAAGATTGTCCGACTTCATGGAGTTCCTTTGATGATCATATCAGACAAGGGTAACAGTTCACTTCTCAATTTTGGCAAAAGTTTCAAGAGGCTATGGGTACCCAGTTACGGTTCAGTACTGCTTTCCATCCATAGACTGATTGGCAATCGGAGAGGACGATCGAGACTTTGGAGGATATGTTGAGATTGTGTATTCTAGATTTTAAAGGTAATTGGGATTATTATCTATCTTTGATAGAGTTCTCCTACAACAACAGCTATCACTCTTCTATTGGTATGGCTCCATTTGAAGCACTATATGGTAGGAATTGTAGATCTCTAGTGTGTTGGGTGGAGTCGGGAGAGAAGCAGCTAGAGGGACCAGAGTTGATCAAAGAGACTATGGAAAAGATTCCTATGATCAGAGATCGGATGAGGACTACCTTCAGTAGGCAGAAGAGTTATGTTGATCCTAAGAGGAAGGATGTACATTTGCAGTTGGTGATCATGTCTTCCTTAAGGTCTCACCGATGAGGGGTGTTATGAGATTTAGGAAGAGGGGTAAGTTATCACCAAGGTTTATAGGCCCATTTGAGATACTTGAGAAGATTGGCAATGTGACTTATAGATTGGCTCTTCCATCCAGTATGAGCCACGTACATCTAGTTTTCCATATATCGATGTTGCGGAAGTATGTATCCGATCCATCGCACATATTGGAGGTACAGGATATAGATCTCAGTGAAGAATTTTTTTATGAGTAGATTCCAGTGGAGATCATTGATAAACAAGTCAGACAGCTACGGAATAAGGAGATCCCGATGGTCAAAGTGCTTTGGAGGAATCAGTCCATGGAGGAGTGTACTTGGGAGAGCGAGCAAGAGATGAGAAGTAGATATCCATTCCTGTTCCAACAGTGAGGTGTGTTTTATTTAAATTCGAGGACGAATTTATTTATAAGGGGGTAGAATATAATACCCTAGAAAGTTATAACTCACATGCATGAATTAATTCTCAGTTTGTGGTTCATTAGTCTTAAAATGATAGGAAATAATTTTTGAAACACAGTTAGAAAGCGAACTTGTTATTTTTTCAGAAAGAGGCGGTGTCGGGAACACTGCCGAGAAATGAGTTGTCCAGTCAACAGAAGAATTTCTGAAGTTGACTTGGGGGTAAAAGATCACCATAATTTATGTGTAATTTTGGTAAAAAGAAAGAAGTGAAAATTATTTAGGAACACCGAAAAAGTAACTAATGGCATAATTGTAAATAAATAAAAGTTAAACATGAATAGTGAAAATTGGTCGGTCGGGGTTATAGAATGACTCCAAAACTATTTTTATAAATAAGTATAAATTAAAATAAGCCTATTGATTCCCCATTCTGAAATCTAAATCCTGATGGAATTGACAGAATAAATTACAGAAAATTTTAGACCAAAGTGTGATGGATGGAAGCTTGGGAATTTAGTTGTAATTTGCCATTTCATTTTTAGTATATATTTTAAACTTAGACAAAAATGGCTTCATCTTCTTCGTTGTTCTTGATTGGCCAAACCACTCTCTCTCACTCTTCTTCTTCATTTCTTCTTCATTTCTTACAAGTTTCTTAAGAGAATTGATGGAAAAGCTGAGTATTCATCTAGCTTAACCTATTTCCATCATTAATTTGTAAAAAGGAGCTAAGGATTTCAAGGAATTTGGAAAGGGAAGTTTTGGCCATTTCTTCAAGGTTGAGGTAAGATGTTTTTTTTTTATTTAATGGTTTAAATAGATGTTATTTAGGTTGAATTTGATAGCTTTGGTGGTTAATTGCATCAATTGATGCAAATTTATTGAAATGCCTAATTAGGTTGCTTAAATTGAAGTTGTAAGAAATGAGTTGATGATTTAGTGTTTGATTTTGATAATTGATGTTAGAATATGTTAATTGGATGTGAATAGATGAATAACTGGTGGTTTGTTTGATGTAGAAAATAAGATTTGACAAAGGTGTGCTATATAGGCCATTTGGTGACTTTTGATGGAATTGGCTTGTTCGAGGCTATTTGAAGCATTAGGTGAGTCTACATTGCATCATTTGACATGCCTATATCATAGAATTGATGATTGGAATTCAATTGTGAAAACCTTCATTTGGCCGAACCCTTTTGTGACTATTCACCCATTGATTTT
>CANXYC010008460.1:0-10341 GCA_948193065.1 Aleurites moluccanus | reverse complement strand
GTGATGTGAGTGTATAGATAGATATATTGTTATGTGATTGATGATGGGTTTCCGCTGCAAAGATTGGGTAAGTTATATTTTCCGCTGCGATATTGTGAGTGATTGTATAGTATGAGATTGATGGGTTCTACGGGTGCCGGTCGCCATTGGCATCTTCCATGCCCTAGGACTGTCGCGATCCGGCTCGCGAGAGTGGGTCGTGACAATATTGTTGTCATCTTTGGTCTTGGAGGAATAAAAGATTGTTTGAGGAAGGCTTTCATTTCCATAGAGAGCCGGTTCAAATAATCAAGACCTTTGCCCAGGATGCGGTGGAAGCGTGGCAACTAAGCAGCAATGGTAACGGGGCAGTGGCGCCTAAGAACCTTAATTGGATTGGTTGGTGTCCTCCTTTGGAAGGTCAGTGCAAGATTAACTCTGAGGGTCTTTTATTAGTGGTATAGGGCTGGCCTCGACAGGTGGTTTGATTAGATTCCATACTGGTGCTTGGTTAGGAGGCTTTGCAACTAATTTGGGAGCTTGCTCTATCTTGATGGTTGAGCTTTGGAGTGTTTTCTTGACACTTTCATATGCATGGAGCAGGGCTCGTCCTTTGGTTAATAACATACAAGAGTTAATGGCAAGAAATTGGGCAATTGTCATCAAGCATACCTATAAGCAAAATAATAGAAAGTGCATATTGGCTTGCTCACTTTGGTGCTAAACTCAGTATTGGAACTCATTATTTTGAAAGGATTAGCTAATCTCCTCCTTTATGATATTTATGGAGTCTCTTATCCCAAATTTTATTTGACGTAGCCTTTTCTGGCTTCTATTTTTATAAAAATAAAAATAAAAAAAATCACTAGCTTAATTTAATATAATTCACGAGTTTTTAAATGAAATATCATTTCCTAAAATTAAATTTGATAAAATATAATGTAATAATAAGAATTCAATGTGATAAAATTTAATTAGATTTTCATAACTCATAAACGGGATGAGGGGGCTGCTGTGTTTTTTTACACAGCAGCCCCTCATGTGGCCAATTTTTGCTACTTAAAAAATTTTAAAAAAATTTAAAAAAATTATATTTTGATAGTGTTTGATGTAATGAATCTATTAATATATTTTTCATTCTAAACAAAAATCATTTGGACTGCTAAAAGTGCATTAGAAATTTTATATATTATATTTAACGGTCTAAATTTAACGCATTTCTAATGCATTTTTAGCCATCTAAATGATTTTTGTTTAGAATGAAAAATACATCAATAGATTCATTATATCAAACACTATCAAAATATAATTTTTTTAAATTTTTTAAAAATTTTTTAAGTAGCAAAAATTGACCACATGAGGGGCTGCTGTGTAAAAAAACACAGCAGCCCCCCTCAACCCCTCATAAACCTGGTTTGAATTTATGTACACGAAATTTGATGTTCCATACAATCTTTTAATTTTATTCAAAATGTGTTTCATTTGAATTGAAATAAATTAATGAAAAAATATATAATCCGATCTAATTTAAAAATTATAAATTCATTTAAAATTGAATTAAAAGTTTCTCTGATAATCATTTCGATGTATAATTTGATTAGTCTACAACTTAAATTACCTAAAATAAAAATTTTAAATTATATATATTCATTATTAATTGATACATTTCATCAAATTTTCATTCCCAAAATTTTGAGTTCTAGATTTGTCCCTAATTGCTTGAAGATATATTTTTCCAGAAAAGTGATTATATAATTAAGATACATATTGACTTCTAGCAACGAAATGCCTTTATAAATTTGATTCAGATTTTTTCTTAAGGTAATATGATATATAATTTGACTCACTTACAACCTAAAATAAACATAACAAAACTATTTAAAATCACTCAAAATTAAAATATTTTGAATTTATGATGACCTGTTCGAAATTAATAATTAGTCGATCAAAGTCTAATAATTAGCCCTCAATAATCATATAACTAAATATCTCTGTTATTAGATGTTATTTTTTAAAAAAATTAAGGTAAAATACTATTTAGTTTCTAAAGTTTAACGAAATTAACATTTGAATCCCTATATTTTTAGAAAGTAGTTGTTAAATCCTTCACGTTTGATTCCATCACAACAATTGATTTTTTCTTCTATTTGGCCGATAAATACTATTAAAAAGATAAAAATACTCCTAATTTTTTATCAAATTTTCTTTTTCATATCATTCCATTAAAATCAATTTCAAATTTTTTTCATTTTTCTTCATAATTAAACCCTTTTTTCTCCACACAATTTCACTATTCACAATACCCACACATAATTTTTTTTTTTTTTTAATTTCAACAAATCCAAAATTTACACAATTAGTTAATTTATTAATTAAGCATGAAAAAAGAAAAAAAATGAAAAAGAAAAAACATCACAGGATAAAGAAAAAATAAGAAAATATTTGCATATGAGTTTTTTTACAAAGGAAAATGGGAAGAAAATGAAAGAAAAGGAAAGGAAAGGAAAGAAAATGAAGGAAAAAATAAAGAAAATGAAGGAAAAAATATAAAGGGAAAATAATTTATTTTAATTTAATTTTTAATTTTTTTAATAAAAATTTGAAAAATACTGACGTAATGACTAATTATTGTGACGGAATGAAACATCAATGATCTAATAATTACTTTCTGAAAGTGTAGAGATCTAAATGTTAATTTTGTTAAATCTCAGGGACTAAATAATATTTTATCAAAAAATTATCTTGGTCGTGTGAAAAAATAAAATTGTGGAGAATGAGAATAATTTTTTGAATGTAATATGTAATCATCCACCCAACTAATGAATGGACATGATTTATAAGAGAAAAAAAAAAACTATGATTATTTCAAGTTCTTTTATCCATTATTTACTAAAATGGCCTAACAAGTTTTGAGCCACACCCTTGTGGTAATCCTCTTTTAGTTTGCTATTCTGCTTGTATATATCATCTTAAATTTATCCACAGAAATAGAAGGATTGAACCTTTTTAATTTTTTCCTTTGTAATTTCACTATATTCAATAGATAATGTGATTTTAAAATAAATGTTCAGTAATGTAACTTTTGTATCTATATTTTTTTCTTTTATATTTATATTTTTAATAACATATTTTATTATCATATTGAACGAATATATATAATTACACACATAATATAGTCTATATAGATAAAGCTTCAATATTTAAATTTCTTTTCTTATATATTTGGAAATAAGTCTCACAATAAATAAATAAAAAAAATATAAAAATATATTAAATGAATAAATATTAAATTTAATATAAATAATTAAATTTTGTGTAAATAAATTTGAGTACCTATATTGATAAACTTTAATATAAATATATAATTTTATACCTAAATTAGTACACTCATATTCAAGCATTCATTGTAAACTTAATGCTTTTTATTGGAAGACTAATCAAATAATAATAATTATTAGTTAATTAATTAATTAATTAATTGTTTCGTGAAAGCTTTTAAAATACTTTTTTTTCAACAATATAGACCCCATACTTCATCTGAAAGTAATAATCTATTGTGCTTATTGCTTCTCTTTCATTTTCATCTCCATTAGAAAATCTTTAAACTCTCTTTCTCTCTCTCTCTCTACTTGCCTATGGAAACCAACTCAGAAGTATCTCGTTTCATTTTTCCTTACGTTCGAGTCTATAAAGATGGAACCGTTGAAAGACTTGCAGGAACAGAAATTGCTCATGCAGGCTTAGATCCCGAGACTCATGTTCTATCCAAAGACATAACAATCATACCCGAAACTGGCATCTCAGCCAGACTCTAATCATACCCGAAACTGGCATCTCAGCCAGACTCTATCTTCCAAATTCAACAAAACCCAATCAAAAACTTCCTCTTGTGATCTATTACCATGGTGGAGGCTTTTACTTATCCTTAAAAGCTGATCCCAAATACCATCAAAGTCTAAACAAAATAGTTGCTGAGGCTAAAATCATTCTTGTATCAGTTGACTACAGATTAGCACCGGAGACACCACTTCCAGGCGCATATGAGGATTCATGGGCTGCACTTAAGTGGGTAGCTGGTCGTGGCGAGCACGAGCCATGGCTTGAGCAATATGCAGACTTTGGGAGATTTTTCTTAGCTGGAGATAGTTGTGGTGCAAATATGGCAAATTTCATTTGTTTAAAGCTTAAAGGAAGTGAATTGGGTCTTCAAGACATAAAGATTAAAGGAATTGCTATGATCAATCCTTATTTTTGGGGAAAAGATCCCATAGGTGTGGAAGTAACTGATCAAGTAGGAAAATCAATGCTGGATGATTGGTGGATGTTCGTTTGCCCTCCTTCGTCTGATAAGGGTTGTGATGATCCTTTGATAAATCCATTTATGGATGGATCTTTAAGGATTGAAGAGTTGGGTTGTGAAAGAATTATTGTTGTTGTTGCAGAGAAAGATATATTGAGAGATAGAGGAAGGCTTTATTATGAAAAGTTGGTGAAAAGTGGGTGGCCAGGGATTTCCCAGATTGTTGAAACAAAAGGAGAAGATCATGATTTCCATATATTTGATCCTAATTGTGAGAATGCTAAGAGCTTGTTCAAGCTTCTTGCTTCTTTCTTCAACCAAGCATAATAGGCTTTGTTAATTTGTTTCTATGTTTCATGTGTGTGTTTTTACCTTATTGGTTATCCTCTAGACTTTGAATTAATTAATAATTGGCAAGCTTTGCACCTCACTTCTCATGAATTTTATTTTACTTAAAATTTTCAATTTCATATTTGGTTTTAAATTTCAATGTCAATTTATGAGATGATTAGGATACTTGAAAAATATTTTTCAAGTCATTATTAATAGTCCAATAGTTAATCTTAGCCTCTTAACATGAGAGATTAGAAGTTAAAAACTTTACAACCATCTTGTTAAGAATTCTATAATTAACTACTCAAAAAAGAAAAACAAGTTCAGTATTTTGATATCAATTATGAGCAGTTAATGATTAGCAATATACAACAAATTCTATCTTGTTAAGAATTCAATGGCTAACAGTAGTAATTGATTATGAAGTACTCATTAACTATCATATTTGATAGTTGAAATTATAATTAGATGATAAAATGACAAATAATAATAATTTTAAATATTATACAATAAATTCTATTAATTATATAAAATTAATATTTTAATATTAATTACTAATAATAATTATATATAAAAAGAAAAATAACTACTCCCATTTTTTATTTTATCTGAATCTTTTAATCTTTTGATGTATATAAATATTAAAAATGAAAAATAAAAAAATAATTTTTTAATTATTCGTAAATGTATTGAATTTTAAAAGGAATACAATAATAGATTAAATTATGATTTTATAATTTAATTCAAATTTTAATTGCTGAATTATTAAAAATTTTATAATCATTTGCGCTTGTTAATTGCATATCCTTAGTCGCTGGATGTTAGCCACTCAACGCTAATTGCCACCACAAAACTTTATTTCTCAAAAAGCTGCAATGAAAGTGCCCTAATTTTTTATTCCATTCTGTATCTCATGAAATATATAATGAGATAAAAATCTGAACTACTAAAAATTTAACTCAATTAATTTTGCCCCCATATCAAACTACACTTAAAATTATCTTTTCTGTTTTTTAATAACCATAAATATGTTGATTTTCACCAGCTTGAATGGAGAAATTTGTCCCTCTAAGTGGTTTTAATTATATAGATGTTCACAGCCTAGGGATTTGCCCAACTTGTCTTATACTGAGTACGACTCTGTCTAGAAAAATGCCCAACTGCAATCTACCAAGTTAAAAATAGGGATTTTTACATAAATAGGGTAAAAAATAAACTTAACAGGCAATGGTTCATAAGAGAAAGAGGAACACGGGACTGACAGCAAAACATATCATTAGATTTATTAAATCAAATATTATTAAATTATATTTTTAAAAAATTTGTATAAAATTTTTAAAATTTTAAAATATGTCAATTAAAAAATTACTATATAAAAATATACAACAATCTCCTTAACCTTGACAAGTACAATGATTCAATGAAAAAAGGGAGTAGCCTAGTGATATAATTGATCAGGTGAGCAACCTAGTAAAAGAACAGGGATTGAAGGGTTATTGTATATTTTTATATGGTAGTTTCTCATTCGTCACATTTTAAAAGTTTATAAATTTTTATAAAAATTATAATTTAATAATATTTGATATAATGAATCCAATAATATATTTTTTATACTAAATAAAAGTTAAATGTTTAGCAAATAAATATTATAAATATATTAAATTTAAATCTTACAAATATATTAAATCTAAATCGTTAGATTTAATATATAAAATTTATACTGTATTTTTTTACTATCCATTCGATTTTTGTTTAATATAAAAAATATATCATTGGATTTATTATATTAAATATTATCAAATTATAATTTTTAAAATTTTTTATAAAAATTTATAGATCCTTAAAATGCGACATAGGAGAAATTACTATATTAAAATATATAATTGCCCCCTCAATCCAATGAAAGGTGAGTATGTTTCAATTTTCAATGGATAGAAAAACAACTTCACCAGAAAAAATTAAAAAATATATCAAAAATTAATAATAAAAAATAACTTAGAATCTAGAAAATTAATATATATTTTCTGTAGAATGGTATATGTTAACACAAAAACAATTAAATCAAATAAAATCAAATAAAATCAATTAAACATATATCAAAAAAAATAAAGAAAAATATAAAAAATTAATACTAAAACAACCAAACCAAAACCAACTAAACAAAATCAACGATCAAAAACAATAAATAAATATACCATAATTCTCCCATGCTCAAAAGAAAGATTAATCAAATAAATTGAAATGCATAATTTCACTTCAGTGGCCAAATTAAGAGAATTAACGAATGGTGAATCTTAACACACCCATTTTAAACTTCCCAATTTTAACATCCAGTTTGGCAGAAAATCTAGCCATTTACTTGCCCGATCCAACAAAGTCAAGCATCAAAGAAGAACAATTTTAGGTCTATAATTTTATCTAAAATCATTGTAAAAATTTCAACAGCAGACTGTTTAAATTGAATGCGAAAAAATGCGAAGGGAAATTTTAATTGCCTGAAGATCCCATTTCTAAGAAAAGTGAAAACTTTAATTCGGTTTTTGGATTGACTGAACATTTTGCAAGAGAAAGAAGAAGTCGGAAAAACCATTATAACACTCTGTTTCAATTAAGCTTTCATTCAATTAAATTCAAAGAAACAAAGCGAAAAAATGATAAATTTTTCACATATTTTCTCTCTCCGATTCTTGGATGCCAAACAGATAATGAAATTCTTGAAGAATCAGATAGAGAGACTTTCTTGCGCTTGCATGACAGAGAGGAAAAAAAAAAGAGAGAAACATAAAAAGTCAGGGCAGGAAAGAAATAGTAAAAAAAAAAATTATAAATTTGAAATATATAAAAATTAAAAATGAAAAAAAAAAAAAAAAAAAACAGGTCATACAAATGAATAGAAAACAAAAAATAGCATATAAAATGTAATTTCCTCTTAAAAATAGGTCATTATAGTTCATTATTAAAATTCCGATACCATCTGGCCCACAGTAAAATAAATACTCCATCCGTCACATTTTGATTGGTTGAGAGGGACTGTTGTATATTTTTACACAACAATCTCTCATGTATCCCATTTTAACTATTTAAAAAATTTTATAAAATTATTAAAAAATTATATTTTGATAGTGTTTGATGTAATGAATGTATTGATATATTTTTTATGCTAAACAAAAATCATTTGGACAGCTAAAAATGTATTAAAAATATAAATTTATTACATCAAACACTATCAAAATATAATTTTTTAAAAATTTTATAACATTTTTTAAATAGCTAAAATGGAACACGCCAATCCCATTTTGACGGATCACTTTGTAAATATATGCAAATTAAAAAATTAATTTTTTTAATTAATATCATTAATTTTTATCATTTTCTTTTCAAAGACTATTATTACTTTTCTCTATAATCAGAATTTAAAAGTTAAAAAGCGAAAATTTAAGTGGTGATGCTCATATAATTTAATAAGAATATTTTTAACAATTTACTACTAAACAAACAATAAAAAAAGGAAGAAAACTCTATCAAAATCGGAAGAGTATTTAATAAACTTACAAAAGCTATAGCATTTATTTTGATATTACCAGTAGGGTCAATGACGATTATTCAAAATCCATATATAAAAAGCTGCTCTTAGATAGGACTGTAAAAATTAATCAAATTCACTATATCAAATTGATTCAAATAAAAAAAAAATGTGATTTTATTATTATATAGTTGGAATTCATTTAAAAAAATAGTTAAATTATTTTTTTTTTAACTTTATTATAGTTTAAATTTATGAAAAATTGACAAAAATTAAACTGAATAAAAAATATACTAAAATTATATATTTTGAGTTTTATGTACCTAAAATTTATATTCAATTTTCTTCCATGATCAAAACTCAGTTCAACGGTCTTATCAAAATTTTTTGTACAGGTAATGCTATGGAATATAAGGATTATATTTTATCTCAAAATGGGACAGCTATTTATCGTTATTGTCCAGGTACATCTCAGCAAAATAGTCGTGTTGAACATAAACATAGGCATATCCTGGATACTGTTCGATCTCTTCTCATATCCTCCTCTTGTCCTGAATTATTTTGGGGGAAGCTGCTATTATTGCAATATGTACAATAAATCGAGTTTCTACCTCCACTATAAATAATATCTCTCCTTATGAATGTTTAAATGGCTGATCCCACGATTATTCCTCTCTCCGTGTTTTTGGTAGTGTCTGTTTTGTTCTTCTCCAATCTCAAGAACATACAAAACTAGAACCTCGGGCTAGATTTTATTGTTCTTAGGATATGGTATTGAACATAAAGGTTATAGATGTTGGGATCCCCTATCTCATCGTCTTCAAGTTTCTCGTCATATTGCATTTTGGGAAAATAAAATATTTTCTACTCTGTCATCCTTCAAAGTTTCATTTGTCCTTTCCTCTTTTCTAACAGATCCTTCTATTCTTTCTATTTTTACGATGATTTTTCAGGATATTCTAGCTCAAACAATACTGCTCCACTTTCACCTGCTCCTCATGATTCTCCGTCATCCATGGATCCTATTGCATCTTCTTCACCATCTTATCCCTCATCGTCTAATCCTTTTTCTCCTCATTGTTCTACTTGTTTAAGACAACCCAATGTAACTTTTCGTGATTGTCATTGTTATTCTGCTATTATTTCCTAATATGAACCTCACATCTATCGTGAGGCTAGTACTGACCTTTTTTGGCAGAAAGCTATGGTGGAAGAACTTCAGGTTATTACAAGCACTCATACTTGGGACTTAGTTGATTTACCACCAAATAAGTTTGTTATTGGTTGCAAATGGGTCTACAAAATTAAGACTCGGGCAGATGGTTCAGTAAAACGTTACAAGGCCAGGCTTGTTGCCAAAGGTTTTACACGGGAATATAGGATTGATTATAAGGAAACTTTTGCTCTTGTGACTCATATCACTTTTGTTCACAGCCTTCTCTTTATTGTTGTTGTTAAACATTGATAATTATTTCATATGGATGTCAAAAATGTCTTTCTCTATGGTGATCTCTTTAAAGAAGTGTATATGCAATCTTCTCTTGGGTATGATCATCCTCCTTATAAGGTTTGTGCCTTTGGAAAGCTCTCTATGGCTTAAAACAAGCCCCTCGAGCTTGATTTGCTAAGTTTAGCTGTCACGACCCTGTCTTGAAATCATGACCGACGTTAAGGAATGGGAAGGCGATATGCCATCGAAATCTATAGCAAGCCTTACCTGAACCTCAAAATACTATATTCCACAAATGTAACATAACATAATATTAAATAGAGGTACATCCTTCAATAAACATTCTCCTAAAATATTACAATCAACATAGATATAGCATAAGTGGGGATTTATTCACCCACAATTGACATTCTAATTATTACAAATGACTAACACACCGGTAATTACGGAAGTACTAAAAGTAATAAAATTACATAATAACCTTAAAAGGTATGTACTCTGCAAAGAAAGAAGCAAATTTAATCTTGAAGGAAGAAGTGAGAAAGTTACCCTGAAAAATAATAAACGGGAGTGAGCGTTCGACTCAATGAGCTGATATAATTTAAATAAACATGTATGTCAATAATTATTTATATGAAATGTCATATCACAATTCATCATCAATAAAACAAACCAAATATATCACCCATGATGAGAATAGTCAGTGAAATCCACCATTCATCTATAATCTATAAACATAAATGGGGAGCCGACCCC
>CANXYC010008407.1:0-27601 GCA_948193065.1 Aleurites moluccanus | reverse complement strand
ATCATGAATGCCTTCATGCTATGTTTATACCATGGACTTTATTAAATAGTTATGCAATATTACTCTAAACAATAATAATTACTGATTAATAAATAATTCCTTTTTATTGATATATTTCTAAAAACATCATTACAATGATTGCCTTTAGAGCACCTATACTAACAATAAACACATGAATAGACACCATTTTAAAATAATGGCACCGAGAAGTATCAATAACTCATCATCAATCAATTGAATGAGCAATAGAGTCAAAAAGACATCAATAACAATCGATTATACCATCACCAAAGGTCTAGCAACCAATAATGGGAACAAACATAAGTTGGTCATTTACGGCCAAAAAGTTGACGCAATTGGCATGCCATTGTCATTGGTGACGATGGCATTCAAATGGTTGGCCTATAGATTTTTGAGCTAGGCATTTTATCGAACACATTGTGTACAATATTCAATAGATATTTTGGCATGATTTTGGTGCAATATTGATATTGCCCCAATTATCAATAACAATACACAATATAAGCAATTCTATAGGCATTATATACAACTCAATAAACATCATCAAAATGAATCAATTAGGTAAGGAAAAACAAGCCAAAAACCATTAACACAATAAGGCAAATTACCCTAATTAGGATTCGGCCACGTTTGGCTTTTCACTCAAGGATTCCAATTGGAATTTTAACATAATAGGCATGACAAATGATGCATAAAAGACTCACCTAACACTCCAATTCACCAAGCAAAATTTCTTTGTCACCAAATTCTTCAAATTCCTCAAAGTAGGCAAAATCAGTAATTTTCCTCAATCGAATTTTCTACAACAATTAAACCATCAATTAATCATCAATTAACTTCCAATTGACTTATTCTATACTCAATTTACACGTTCTAACTCAATTACACAAAATCACTTCACATAACTTAGGTTTAGGATTTGAATATTGGGTAAAAATACAATATACATCAATTGATGCAATTAAACTAATTACTCAATCTAACTAACATCAATTGACCCTAAATCAAAAATAAAATCAAACAAAATAACATTATACCAAAAAAGTGTGAAGTGGATGAAATTCCAAAGCCCTTTGTTCTTGAAAATTTCTTGATTCCTATGGATGGAAATGGATGAAGAATGGATTATTTGGTGTTTAAATCAAATTTCCATCAATTTCTCTTAACAAAATAGAAGAAAAATCAAATGGAAAAGGAAATGGAAAGCTACAGATGAAGATGAAGAACATAGGCAAAAATTTGCTAAGTGTGGCTTATATAGTAAGTCACATTTGGGAAATTTCCTTTTGGTCCTTCAACTTTCCTTAAATTGTGTTTTTGCCACATTTTCCTTCGGTAATTTATTCTGATAATTTCGTCAGGATTTGGATTTCAAAGTGAATATTCAAACATCTTATTTTTATTAATACTTATTAATAAAAAAATAGTTTTAGAGCCGTTCTGAAACTCAGACTGTTGAAATTCCACTATACCCCTAAAGTTCCCTTTATTTACGGTTTTGTCATTGCTTACTTTTTCAATGTTCTTAAACATTTTTCACCTCTTTCTTTTTTACTATATTTACACATGTATACACATCATCATTTACCCTCTAGTCAAAATCAAAAATTCATCCGTCGACCGTACTGTTATTTTTGCAGCTGCGATATTGATACCGACATTTTTCGAAAAAGTTTCTCGCTTCCGCTCTAACTGAGTTTTTAAAATTATCTTTAATCATTTCGATAATTTCAAACAACATAATGAGAACTTTATTCACAAAAACATGTTATGTTTTTATAGGGTATTACACCATCCTAAGGATAAAGGGCATCTTTAGGACCTTTTCTGACCATCCTAAGGGTATCCTTAGGACCTTTTTCAATCATTCCAGACCTTCCTAAGGGTATCCTTAGGACCTTTTCTAATCATTTCAGAACTTCCTAAAGGTATCCTTAGGACCTTTTCCAATCATTTCAAACCTTCATAAGGGTATCCTTATGACCTTTTCCAATCATTTTAGACCTTCCTAAGGATATCCTTAGGAGCTCTTTCGATCTTTTCAAACCATTCTAAGGGTATCTTTAGGACCTTTTCCAATCATTTCATACCTTCCTAAGGGTATCCTTAGGACTCTTTCGATCTTTTCAGACCAACATAAGGGTATCTTTATGACCTTTTTCAATCATTTCAGACCTTCCTAAAGGTATCCTCAGGACCTCTTCCAATCATTTCAGACCTTCCTAAGGGTATCCTTAAGATCTTTTTAGACCATCCTAAGGGTATCTTTATGACCTTTTCCAACAACTTCAGACCTTCCTAAGGGTATAATTATGACCTTTTCCAATTGCTTCAAACCTTCATAAGGGTATTCTTAGCACCTTTTCCAATCATTTCAGACCGTCCTAAGGGTATCTTTAGGACCTTTTCCAATCATTTTAGACCGTCCTAAGGGTATCTTTAGGACCTTTTCCAATCACTTTAGACCATCCTAAGGATATCCTTAGGACCTTTTCCAATCATTTCAGACCTTTCTAAGGGTCTCCTTAGGACCTTGTCCAATCATTTCAAACCTTCTTAAGGGGGTATCCTTAGGACCTTTTCCAACGTTTTCAGACCTTCCTAAGGTTATCCTTAGGACATCTTCATACCTTTCTAGGATAGCCTTAGAATCTTATCAGACCTTTTTTAGGATAGCCTTAGGATCTTTTTACCCAATCTGATCGTGCTAGCCTGTGTTCACTATTATTATGATTGTTTTTAAGAAAAGTAATCATAATAAGGGATAGCTGTGAACACGTGATTTTGCACCCAAGTAGACTCAAGCCTATACTGAACTGAGGAGCAATCAACCGAAAGTCAAAACCATATTCAATACAGATAAACCGAACCATTTCAGACTGATCGACGTCAATCGAAGGTCAAACCACTTCGAATCAGGTGAATCGAACTAGATAAGCATCATAACAAGCCTAGTTGCTGCTGCTTTTGGCTTTAGCAGTAGTGCCAAGACTAGCTGGGGACGTCGCCAATGGCATAGGAAGCACTTGGTGGCACTACACCAAAGCCAGCCTCTATCGCTAAGCCTGCTTCCTACTGCCACCAATGCTCTTGCCTACTACCGTCAAGGTTCAATATAGGTGCCACCAAACTCAATCCATGAATCCCACATAAGTTTTTGGTCCGATTTTCCTCTAGACATTTTCCTATAAATTCAAGCCTCAAATCACTTCTCAAAACAGACTATAACAACTAAGTAGAGTTTTTCTTAGTTGGTTATCTCTTCTCCCGTTATATTTAGCTTTCTTTTTCATAAGCGGTTCATCTCTATTTGATTTCAAACTAATTTCTCTAACTCTTTTTTAGTTGGAGGAATAGAAGACTAAGAGCAATCTCTCTTTGAGTTAATCTATAAGCATCACCATTATATCAATTTGACTAATCAACTTAACTCGGTAATTAAAAATTGACAATAATTATACCTTTTTACTAATTTTGTTGCCGAATCCAAAGTGAAACTCTGATCCGGACATACCCTAAGAAGGTGTCCCTCTTAAAGCAAGGTATTGTGTTCTTCCCTCAAAATCAATTAGTGAAACATCAATTAAAAGAACCAAAACATGATAAAATCAAACTCTTTTTCAAATCAAATCTAACCCCCTTCTCAAAAAGAGAGAACTGAATGGGTTTTGATTCCCATTCAACGGGATATGTAAGTAAGCTATTTCATAGCTTCAAATCTAAAAACACCAAAAACCTTCCTTTTTCTTAAACTAATATGTCTTAATTTTATTTTGGGGAAAGTGTGGTTAACTTAGAATTCCCATCGAGGGCTAGAGTTAACATTCTCTATTTTAAGCTTTTGATGTAATTAAAACCTCTTTTACTTTTTGTTCTTCACTTTATTATTATGTTATATGTTTTATTATGCTTTATTCATGCATTGTATAATTTTTATTCCTATATTTGTTCATGAAATCTAATTTTCATAAATCGATTGTTAAATAAAAAGCCAAATGATAGTTACTGAAAATCCAAAACCTAGTCCCTGAGCTCAATCCCGATTCGAAGATCTAGTGATTTTATCCATGGGTTATATTTTGGAGTAAAATGGTGCTTTCATTTCTTTTTCCTTAAAAATAAAGGTGGTGACTTTACTAATTTTCAAAATAAAAGATTAAAAATATAATTTGCAAATATAAGGTAAAAGTTACCTCTAATGCATGGGAAACCACCCTAGATTGAGCATCTCAGTGCTCGCTTAGGCGAGGCCTCACATAGTGTCAATAGTCTTCCTATCATCATTCTCATCAAACAAGTTCATCTTTGCCATCTCTGTCACTCCACCAACTGATGCCTCTATGTCAGTTATAGGACTTAAGATGCATTTCTTATAAATTGTCATCTTAATATCATAGTCATTCAGATTAATCTTTCATTGGTTCAAGGTATCCAATCCATAAAAATATTCATAATTTTTGTATGCCTAGACTAGACATAGGATGCACTTCATACAAGACTCAAAGTCTCAATTTGTGTCAATTAAAACTTTTCAAACTCTCCAAGAGTAATTGAATATTTCACCCTAGAATGGAGTTAGGTTTGCTTTTTAAAAAAAATTGATTGTCTTACGATAGCTTAGGTTTTCACTTCTAACCTAGCATAAAGTTAGAACCTTGTATCTCATCAAACTCCTTTCAATTTAGGGCATCCTAAATTGCATTACATCAAACTTTTTTTTAGTTGTCTGGCAATAGCACCACCCTTTCAAATTTCCATTGCGATACCACCTTTTCAAATTTGAGACGTCTTAGATTTCATCAAACTTTTTCCAAATTTAGGGCATCCTAAATTGCATTAATTATTTCTTCCGATTTTGGGAAAATTTCCTAAGCCACGCTTAAAGATTCAGAAATCATACATCTTTTCCTCGACTTCTAAAGATACTTGAAGTCTCGCTCATTTCATTTCCAACTTGTAAAGATATCTAAAGTTTAACCCATCCCAAAATCATTTTAAGCCCAAGTAGCCCTTAGCAAAACAAAATTATTTTAAGCCCAAGTAGCCCTTGGCAAAACAAAATCATTTTAAGCCAAAGCAGCCCTTGGCAAATAGAATCATTTTAAGCCCAAGCAACCCTTGGCAACTAAAATCTATTTTTCGTCTAATTTCATTCTGAAAGATATTTGAAATCAAAATCCATTTTCCAACTAAATTCATTCTGAAAGATGTTTGAAATCAAAATATATTTTCCACCTAATTTCATTATGAAATATGTTTGAAATCAAAATCTATTCTCCATCTAAATTCATTCTGAAAGATGTTTGAAATAAAAATACATTTTCCAACTGATTTCATTTTGAAAGATGTTTGAAATAAAAATCAATTTTCCATCTAAATTCATTCAAAAAGATGTTTGAAATAAAAATCTAATTTCCAACTGATTTCATCCTAAAAGATGTTTGAAATCAAAATCTATTTTCCATCTAATTTCATTCTGAAAAATGTTTGAAATCAAAATCTATTTTCCACCTAACTTCATCCTGAAAGATGTTTAAAGCCAAAACCCTTCCACCTGTATCAACTCTTATTCTATGAGTTTGAGATAGCACCAATATCATCTTCATCTCAGCATTCTTATCAGCCTAGTATAGAGTTAGGATCCCTCATTCTAAGACCTATAGCAGAGTTAGGCTTCCATTTCTAAAGTTAAGTATCTTGGAGCATCCTTAGGATTTATTCTAGAGCAGAGTTAGGCCTCCCCTTTCTAAAGTCAACAATCATGGGGCATCCTTAGGATTCATCCTTTCCAACCCATATCAACCATCCTAAGGCATCTTTAGGACCTCTCTATTCAAAACCTATTACAAATTAGGTTTCTCTTATAAAATCATCCATCCTGGTTCATTCTTGGATTTCACATCTTAAACCTAGCGTAATTCAAGAATATCCTCCCTAAGGATAGCCTTAGGAGCTTTTCATATCATCCTAAGAGTAGCTTTAGGATCTTATCATACTTTCCTAAGGGTAGCCTTAAGAGTTTTTCATACCATCCTAAGGGTAGCTTAAGGATCTTATCAGACTTTCCTAGGGGAAGCCTTAGGAGCTTTTTATACCATTGTAAGGGTAGCTTTAGGATCTTATCAGACTTTCCTAAAGGTAGCCTTAAGAGCTTTTCAAACCTTCCTAAGGGTAGCTTTAGGATTGTATCAGACTTTCCTAGAGGTAGCCTTAGGAGCTTTTTAGACCATCCCTAAGGATAGCTTTAAGAGCATTATCAGACCTTCCTAGGATAGTCTTAGGATCTCTTTATCCAATATGACCATTGTAGCCTTTGTTCACTATCATCATGATTACTTTTCTAAAAAATCAACCATAATAAGGGGAAGCTGTAAACACTTAATTTTGTATCTAAGTAGACTTGGGCCCACGTCGGATTGATGGGTAATCAATCAAAAGTCAAAACAACCTTTAATATTGACAAATTGGACCGTGTCGGACTAATCGACGTCAACCAGAGATCAGACTAAAAGGGACTAGAAACGATATTGGTGACAGCTGGCCTTTCTACTGGCAGCAACTAGGCTTCATGGTGGCGATAGCCACCAGCATCTAATAGCGTCACCGCTAAGGTAAGCTGCTACTGCCACAAGCCTAGCCTCATACCACCAATTTCCAGCCCCTCTATCGCCAAGTGGTCCCATCGTGTTTTTTAAATCCCACATTGTATTTTTGTCCTACTTGACCCCATCCTTTTTCCTATAAACACAAGCCTCTATTAGCCTTCAAAAACACACCATAACAACTAAGTAGAGTTTTCCTTAGTTTGCTCTTCTTTCTCTCCCTTTGATTTTGAACCGATTTCTTCAACTTTCTTTTGGTTGGAGGAATAGAAGACCTAGTTTGATCTCTCTTTTAGTTGATCTAACATCACCTTTGTGTTAATTTGATTAATTAATTCAACTCGGTAATTAAAATTAGACAATAATCAGAATTTTAGACTAATTTGTTTACCTAAGCCAAAGTGGAACTTCGATCCGAACGAACCCTAAGATGCCCATTGCCCAAGTCGTGAAGCAAGGTATCGTGTTCTAAACTCAACTCTCTCCTTCTTTAAATTGGTAAAACATCAATTAAAAGAACCAAAACATGATAAAATGGAAGAGGTAAAACTATACTTTTCTTAAAATCAGACCTAACCACTTTGCAAAAAAGGAAAACTGTGTGGGTTTTGATTCTCATTCATATGAATACACAAGCAAGCTGTTTCATAGCTTCAAATCTTAAAACACCAAAAAAAAAGCTTTCTTTTTCTTTTCAATATTATATATTTTATATTGTATTTTGGAAAATGTGTGGTTAACTTAGAATTTCCATAAGAGCTAGAGTTAACATCCCCTATTTTTGGATTTTTGATGTAATTAAACCTCCTTTACTTTGCTTTTTATTCTTTACTTTATTTCAATGATATATTACTTGTTTCATTATGCTTTATTCATAAATCTCATAATTGTCATTTTATAGCTTGTTCATGAAATTTTATTTTCATAAATCTATTATTGAATGAAAAGACAAAATGAGAGTTATTTAAAACTAAAAACCTAGTCCCCAAGCTCAATCCCAATTTGAAGGTCTAGTGATTTTATCTTTGGGTTAAATTTGAAGTCAAATTGGGTTTTTCTTTCTTTTCCCTTAAAAATAAAGATGGCGACTCTACAAAATTTCCAAAATAACAGTTAAAGATATGATTTACAAATGTAAGGTAAAAGCTGCCTTTAATGTGTGAGAAATCACCCTGAAAGAGCGTCTTGGTACTCGAGTGAAGCCTCACACCATTCAATTATTCAATTATATCTTATTCAATCGGCAGTCTATAATTAAATAAATTAAAAAGTTAAGGGAACAAATTTATTTTGTCAATAAATGCTTTTGAATTATTTGCTTATTGGCCGCGATCACAAACAACCTGTGATTAATTAAATACATAAATCAACGTGAAAATAAACTACAATACAGGTCATTGCTAGTTTAACAATATGAAGAATGGTTTATACTAGATTTTATATCTCAATATAAACCCTTACAAAAAAAATACAATAGAAATTAACGATAAATCAACTAAATGCTCTTGGCTATGAACTTTGTTACAGAGAACAAAGAGAAATGGAGAGGGAGGAGAGAGGAGATATATCAGAATGAGACTACTTCCTCTCTTTTTTTCTTCTTCCCTTAGTCTTCATTTGTTAAGAAACAGTGATCCAAAATTTGCTCCATATTAATTTTCATTAAACTTGTTTCCTTCTCTGGCTCTCAATCTTCTCATGTGATTTAAAATTCAAATTGCGTAAAATCACTTAGTAATTCACACCTTGCATATTTAGGCGTGTTGTTTCACAACAAGAGCGTGCTCTGCTTCTATTGGATGGACATCAGCATGCTGAACTCTGCACGGCTGTATTAGGTTGCTGAGTTGGTTTTGGGCCACGGCCTTTGCAAGTCTGTGTCTGGTTGGCTAAAATCAATCAACATAATCGTGTTGATTTGGTGGCACGGGTGTGCTGTCTTTCAAATCATGAGTATGGGTGTGTTGTGATTAGCATGACTGTATTGGACTTGGAATGCAACACAGGTGTGCTGCATAGGTGTGCATAACAAAATATGTGGGTTTGGGCCCAACTTGATCTTTAAATCCTTCTTTTAGCCTAATTTTTGATTTACATAATTTCTCACTAAAAATACCTTAAACGTAATAAAAAAAAAAACACAGAAAAATACTAGCCAGGGCATTATTAGTAATTTATTAAGAATACTATTAAATACTAATAAAAACTAATTAAATTAAATAAAAATATTATCAAAATACATAGGAAAAACAGCGACAAAAATGTGTTGATCATTTATAAACCAATTCGTGTTTGAATTAGGTATGTTGATGTATTATTAATTATTGTTATAAAGTCAAATCAATTTTATAAAATTGTTATGAGTCGGACTGAATTAATTAATTAAGTTAGAGAATTTTATAAATTAAGGATTTGTCTATTTCGTATTTATATATATATGTAAATTATTGAGAAAATATTAAAGAAAAGAATCTAGCGATATTTTATGAATGTTATAAAAAATTTATTCATATATATATATGTTTAAGTTGAGATGATTGTTGTCTAATGGAAGCTCATAAAGACAGTTGAGTTGTTATAATTGATTGAGAGCTATGTGGACCTAATTCTCCCTTTATTATACATGTATAAATATAAAAAACTGTTTCAAGGAGATACGTAGACAACCTTCTGGTGCAGTTCAACTAATAAAAATTTAGAATTTGAAATGAGTATGGTATTATTGAGTTAGAGACCCGAGAGGGGTCATTGAGTTGATATTGGTTGTAGTGAGTCTTGCGGCTATTTGGAAGTATTTGATTCTTTTATTATAACTTGGAAAATGTCCTATTTTTAAGGGAGGTTCTGGCGAAATTTTTGTACGATTATTAGAGTCATTTAGATACTCTGTGTTTTTCTAAGTCGTCAGTTTTTAGATTACTCAATTGAGAATGCTAGTTGGATTGTCATCGCAATGTGGGTGATACTTCCTAATATATTTTTCTTCTTTTCATATATCATGTACATTACTCAGCATTCTAATATGTGTTTGTTCCATTGTAATTCGTGTTGCATATTATTTATGGGTGTTGGATGGGAGTGGGATGATATAAGACCATCTAGGATGTGATTACAAATATGATATGATAAGTATGATTTAATGAGCTATGACTGGTGTATGACAACGTTGCTGCCAATTGAGTCGGTGCTGCCTGGCTTCGACCAAAGATAGTTGGGACCCTATGTTTGGATATAAGAGATAGTATTTGGAATCAAAGAGTCAGGTATAGGGATTAGCTCCTGAGATTGAGATTTAGTGTGGTTTCTATGGACTAATTATTACTTATTTGTTTGACATGCTTCATCAGTATTCTTCATAGTAGAATTATTAGGTTGCATCAGGATATACATTGGTCAGTATCACCCACAGTGTTAGATGCATGCCCTTGTCTTTTATTACTTAGCAATATAAATACTTTGATTAAACAAAATTTTTTATTAGTTTCATATTTATTGTAATTAATTTTAGAATTTCGCATAATTGTTATTCTATTAAGCAGAAACTTGTTATGATATTGATAATGGTTTGATAGATATGGTAGCTCTGATAGGTAATAATTTGGTATGTGTTTAGATTCTACTTAATAAGTGGGCCAGAGCCTTGGTTTCATGATAGTTACAACTGTTATTTGATAGTTTTATCGTTTAGTGAGATGTCAAGCTAACTAAAGGTTCTGAAAGTCTCTTTGGCAACCAAGAGAGGGAGTGAATTAGTTGGAATGACAAATTAAGGGCAAATTAAAAATTAATAAGATGAAGTAAGGAAGAGAAAAATCAAACACAATAATTTTATAGTGGTTCAGCCAACACTTGCCTACGTCCACTCTTCAAGATCACACTTGAATATTTTATTTGATCCTTTTATGGGTGCAAGATCAAACCCAAGTGTTTAGGCTCATACTCAAACCTTACAAAGTATTTTCAAAGGCTCACACTTCAAACCTTCACAAGTATTTTATCAAAGGTTCACACTCAAACCTATACAAGTATTTTACTAAGGCTCACACTCAAACCTATACAAGTATTTTACTAAGGCTCACACTCAAACCCTTAAGAATTATAAGAGATGAGAAGAAGAAAAATCCCCTTTAACTTTTTTCCAACTCTTAAACAATCAATGAGTTTTAACCAACTCAAAGATTTACAACTAATAGCTCACAAAAATGGTTTTACAATAAATAAGCTTTTGAAATATGAATGATTTGGTACAATATCTCAATAATAAGTTCTTATTTATTATTCTCTTGATTTTAAGATTTCCACCAACTCATATTTATAGTCTTGGATGAAATATAGCCGTTTGGCTTCATTTAATGTCAAAAAGTGCAATTGACAGCTTTTCCAATTGCTAGTTTTTATTGGTGATTTTTCAGAGTAGCGAGACGACTTAAAGTGTAGTGGGTGCTACTTAATAAGTAGCGGCCGCTACTTAAAGTGTAGAGGGCACTACTTAGCTTATTTTCCAAACTTGAGCTACTGGACCTTCTGGACTTTTTAGTAGCAGCTGCAATTGATTAGTAGTGGGCACGACTTTATTCATATCTTGAGATATACAACTCCAAATCATACTTTATTTTTTTTTTGGAAACTTTCAGATATCTAATATAACTTTGTAGTTTATGAAAGCTCTAAAATATTCCATATTAATGCTATAAAAAATTAAAATATTTTATTGCTTAAATCTACAAGACAATTTGAGCATGCTTCACTAATTCTTTAATTTCTCCTTCCGTAGAAATCAGAATAACTTGATTCTTTTTCCATATGAAAGTAGACATACAGAGCTTCAATTATTGAATATTATATATAAATTCTTCTTTCATAATTTTCAGTAATATTTTAAATTATCCCAACTGTTTTGTCCTAGTCTGTCAAGTTGAGCATAATTCATTTAAAAATTCTTATATCCATTTTTCAATATCCAATACTCAATCTAATTTATGTTCCTAAAATTAGACATCCATATGTTTTTATCTATATATGTTTCATCACCTGAATCAATCTACACAAGGCAGCATTTGATTGAACTTGTAGATTTATTGGATGAGTTAAACCTATGTTTTGACAATGATCATGATTTCTCATGCCTTAAACAAAATGTTAGCATAATTAACACATTAATATGTTTTGTTATCATCATACCCATGGGGTCCATTAATCTTCCTTTTTTATGATAATAAAACCATACATACAAGTATTTAAGAAATATGCAAAAAAGCTCAATTAATATTTTGCAAATAACACTTGTATAACTTCTCCCCCTTTTTGATATCAACAAAAAGATTTTTCACTTCCCCTTTGTAAATAAATTGCTCAACACATAAAGGGGTCCAAATAATTTATCCCCCTATTTCAAGTATTTCTCCCCCTTAATAAATAAAAAATGTTCAAGGGATACACAAGGGATCATCAAAACAAAAATATTTTTCAAAATATATTTAAGCAATTAAACATTCCATCAATCAATTTCAGAGCATATTTAAATTTCAAAAGGGTAAGAGGTGATATTTGTTTACCTCTCATGTTATTTTCCATTATGGCTTCCTACCATTGCTCCATAGGTAGTGCCTTTTATCATATAACCTCTTCATATTGTTGAATGTTTTATGACCTTTGGTGCATAGTCTATGTATCATTCCATTTCCATAGGCTTCATATGCATAGGCTTTGTTTGCACCATTTCTCCTATGTGGAGGTTGATAGACCATTTTTGTTTCATCATTCTTCTTTAAAAATTTATACATAGAAAAAGTAGAAGAATGTATTTTTGGTACCCTTTTTCCTTTGGGTCCATGAAAGTTAGCATTAAAAGCAATTAAATTAATATAATCTAGATGCAATTTTCTAACATGACATCTATATTTCTTATGACCAACTTTACCATAATAATGGTACCTCATATTATAATGAACATTATTTCTTGGTCTAAATTGAGGTCTAGGTTTATGTTGTGGTCTTGGTCTAGTATATGTAAATGAAGGTCTTTTTTTACTCCATGCCTTAGGCATGTCATTTTTAGGTCTCCTAACCTTATGTGGAGGCATATGTGACACATGTGAAGTGGAGCTAGATGCCTTAAGAAAAGTGATTTTAGAGGTGGATGACTTACCACCTTCACTATATCCAAGTCCAAACTTATTAGTTGGACACCTTTGAGATTCAAGAATCTCATCTAACTTATCTTTGCCTTTGCAAAGTTTGGATATAGACTCATCATGAGTAGCTAATTTATCCTTCAAATTTTTATTTTCATTGCAAATATCATCAAGACTTTGAGTCTTTTGAATGATAATATTTTCTAACTCACTTTTGGAGGCATTTAAAGTAGCTATTTCATCAATATAGCCATCACATGCATTCAAAACATCATTTGTCATTGTTTTCAAATTATCATATTTACTTTATAATTTATGATACTTTGAAAGGAATGATTCCAATATATGCATAACATCATCATTATTAGTAAAGTTAGAATCACTTACCTTACTAGAAGATGTGCCCTCATCAAAAGCCATTAAGCAAAGATTGACCTCCTCATCCTTGCCTACTTTCTCATCATCATCTGATTCACTTGAATCATCTCAAGTGGTCACCAAAACTTTCTTCTTATAATTCTTTAGCCTTGGACAATCGGATTTAATGTGATCATACTTGTCACATTCGAAGCACTTCACTTGATTGCTTCTATGCTCTTGCTTCACATATGGCTTTTTGCTTCTAAGGATTAAATTCCTTATTTTTAGTATGAGCATAGCCATATCTTCATCATCTTCCTCCTTATCACTTCCACTTGTAGATGTCTCATTTGAACCAATGAAAGCCAACTTCATGTTCTTTTCTTTAACTTTTCCTTGAGATAAGGTGATCTCATGCGTAAGTAATTTACCCATCAAATTATCGATTGGAATAATACTTAAGTTATTGGCCTCTTCAATGGAAGTGACTCTAGCTTCCCAATTATTCTTAGGGAGAACTCTAAGGATTTTGTAATTTATATCCTCAAGAGAGTAAGACTTCTTTAGCTTTCTCATTTGATTAACAATCACCATGAGGCGATTATACATTTCGGATACACTTTTATTGTGTTGCATTTGGAATAGCTCATATTCATAAGTAAGAATTTGGATTTTCTTATCTTTTACTTGATTTGTGCCTTCATGAGTATTTTCCAATGTATCCCAAATTTGCTTGGATGAAATGCAATGGGAGATCTTTCAATATTCTTCTCTACTCAATGCACAATAGAGAGTGTGCATTGTTTTTTAGTTTCTCCCATTTGCCTTCTTTTCGACAACCGCCCATTCACTTTTAGGCTTCATGATCATAATCACATCCACGATTTTTGTAGGAACCGTATGCCCTTCTTCAACCACATCCCATAAATCAATGTTATCACTATCCATGAATATTCCCATATGATTTTTTCAATATGGATAGTCAGTGCCATCAAAATAGGGTGGTCTAACGGTTGAACTTCCTTCAATGATATCTAATCTTCTAGTTGCCATGATCTTTGTTCCAAGATGGTTAAATCTTTGAAAAATGTGGAAACAAAACTCTGATACCAATTAAAAGTCCCTTTGGCAACCAAAAGGGGGGTGAATTAGTTGGAATGACAAATTAAGGGCAAATTAAAAATTAATAAGATGAAGTAAAGAAGAGAAAAATTAAACACAATAATTTTATAGTGGTTCAGCCAACACTTGCCTACGTCCACTCCTTAAGATCACACTTAAGTATTTTACTTGATCCTTTTATGGGTGCAAGATCAAACCCAAGTGTTTAGGCTCACACTCAAACCTTACAAAGTGTTTTCAAAGGCTCACACTTCAAACCTTCACAAGTATTTTATTAAAGTGTCACGACCCATTTCCGGATCGCAACGGTCCTAGGGCACGGGAGATGCCTATGGCGACCGACACCCGTAGAATCCAGTATCACATGCATTATCTATAAACTATGATATATTATCCATTTTAGTTAGTTACCATCTATTCTGTTATTTTGTAATTTACTGCAGATGGTTGTAACAGTTATATTAACATACCATTTACTCATCATATATCATCACATACATATATACATATATGTTCATTTCCTAGCTAACCCATACATACCCCATGGAGCAGCTAGATTATGAACATCAAAATAATAATACAGAATCAGAATATATACATCAAAACTGCTAACAGAAATCCTCGGATGAAAGACGACAGGATTCTGCAATCTACTCCTCTCTTGAAATGGGTAAACAAAGAAATGATGAGTATATAAGATACTCAATGAACCTATATGCATCATCAAATAAATAGTAGGTAATAATGGAGCAATGGTGCCAATAGGTCAAGATACAATATCCAGAATCAGTAATAGGTTACAGTATAGCCAAAGAACAAAGCATAGGCTCGATATCATATGGAAAGATAGATAAAGGGATGGACTGTATAAAATCATACAATCTCCAGTAGAATCAGTATGGACTATATGCGAAAATACAGTCTCCAGTAGCATATCAGTATCAATGCATAAGACTGATCAGGTCTTATGGCTAAGACCATAACCCATCCTAGTTAGGGCACCAATAATACAATATGCACATCACCGACAGTATTTTCCTACTACCCTATCAGATCGGTAGCTCTGCCAAGCCACATTAGGATCAATATTAGAAAGAAGCATATCAATAGACACCATTATGCAATAATGGTATCTTCTATATCAATAGGCTCAATATCAATCAATCAATTATCAATAAGATCAATGGCATTGTTATAGGTGACATATAATCAATGACAAATGGTTTGGCAATCAAGAAAGACATGGAACAAAAGTTGGCTCGGCGAAGAAAAACGGTAGGCCAATTGGTATACCAACGTCACTGGCGACAATGGCATTTAAATGGTAGGCCTATGGAATACAAACAATAGGCCAAAGACAAAATGAACTAGGCATTTTCACAAATACATGGTGGGCATACAATGGCAAGCCAATTGGTTACGTTAATATGCAAATTTGACTTTCCCATTTCAATCAACAATCAACCACATTTGCAACAACATAATAGGTATCAAAGAAACAAGATTAAACAATACAAATTGGATCAATTTAGCTAAGGAAACATGAAGAAAAACAAGCAAAAATACAAAGGGGTGAATAGTACACTAGGTTCGGCCAAGAACCAACTTTCACCAAAGGTTTCCAATGTTCAATTTAAAGCATTTGGCATGTTATTAGATGCATATTAGACTCACCTAAGCTTCCAAAGGGATTTGAAAAATTGAATTCCCCCATAATTCACCAATGAAGCTAATAGGCACAACCTTGTCACAACTTGAGTTCTATATCAAACAATCCATCAATTAGTTAACTATTAACCTTTAATTGACATATTCTAATATCAATTAACAAAAACTAACACTAATTTAAATGGCCAAGACAAACAACTTCCATTAGGATTTGAACTTTAGGGATTTCTATCAATTTGCATCAATTGATGCAATCTAACTAAAAACACATTCAATTAAACCTAAATATCATCTAATTAAACCATAAAAACAAACAAACAAACTGGTTACCTAAAATGGATGGAGAACCCGAATCCTCTCTTTCAATGTTCCTTGATTTTTTTTGCTCTTTCTTGCAAATTAATGATAGAAATGGAAAGAAATAAGTGAATAAATAAGTTTTCTATCAATTTACTTAAAGAAATTTGGTGGAAGAATGAAGAAATAGTGGTGCAATATTCGGCCAAACAAAGAAAGAAGAAGAGAAATGGAAAAAATTTCCTAAGTGTAAGCTTTTATATTAAAATCATAATGGCAAATTACACTTTAGTCCTTAAACTTTCATCAGTTATTCTTTGACCCCAAATTGTTCTATAATTTATTCTGTCAATTCTGTCAGGATTTAGAATTCAAAATGGGGAATCAATAGGCTTATTTTAATTTATACTTATTTATAAAATGGTTCCAGAGTTATTATGTAACTCCGACGGACCCATTTTCAGTATTCACCTTAAAGCTCCTTTTATTTATAATTTTGCCATTGGTTACTTTTTCAGTGTTCCTAAATATTTTTCACTTCTTTCTTTTTACCAAAATTACACATGCATTAGGGTGATCTTTTACCCCCTGGTTAAATTCAGAAATTCTTCTATTGACCGGACTGCTAATTCCTCGGCAGTGTTCCCGACACGGCTGATTTCCGGAAAAGTAACTAGTTCGCTTTCTAACTGTGTCTCTAAAATTATTTTCCATCATTTCAAGACTTATGAACCACATAATGAGAACTAAATCATGCATATATGCTAGAACTTTCTAGGGTATTATACAAAGGCTCACACTCAAACCTATACAAGTGTTTTACTAAGGCTCACACTCAAACATTTAAGAATTACAAGAGATGAGAAGAAGAAAAATCCCCTTTAACTTTTTTCCAACTCTCAAATAATCAATGAGTTTTAACCAACTCAAAGATTTACAACTAATAGCTCACAAAAATGGTTTTACAATAAATAAGTTTTTCTAGCCATAAATATGAATGATTGGGTGCAATAGCTTAATAATAAGTTCTCAATTATTATTCTCTTAATTTTAAGCTTCCCACCAACTCATATTTATAGACTTGGATGAAATATAGTCGTTTGGCTTCATTTAATGTCAAAAAGTGCAGTTGATAACTTTTCTAATGGCTAGTTTTTATTGGTGATTTTCCATAGTAGCGGGGCGACTAAAAGTGTAATGGGTGCTACTTAAAGTGTAGAGGGCACTCCTTAGATTATTTTCCAAACTTGAGCTACTGGACCTTCTGAACTTCTTAGTAGCGGCAGTGACTGATTAGTAGCGGGCGCGACTTTATACGTATCTTAAGATATACAACTCCAAATAATGCTCCATTTTTTTTTTGGAAACTTTCAGATGCATACTACAACTTTGTAGATTATGACAACTCCAAAATCATCCATATTAATACTATAAAAAATCCAAACATTTTATTGCTCAAATCTGCAAGATAGTTTGAGCATGCTTCACTAATTTTTCAATTTCTCATTCCATAGAAATCAGAATCACTTGATTCTTTTTTTATATGAAAGTAGATATCAAAGCTTCAATTATATAGAATATCATATACAAATTCTTCTTCTATAATTCCCAGCAATATTCTTCTTAGATTATATGCAGCTGTTCTTTAGACAATTAGCGATTTTCCTGCTTATGCAGACTTGTTAGGATGCTCCACAAAGGGATACAAGGCTTGTCCTTCTTGCCATAAACATACTAGTGCGGTTTATTTACCAGGTTCAAAGAAAATGTGTTATATGGATCATCATCGATTTTTACCTATTAATCATAAATGGCGAAAGAATAGGAAGTCTTTTAATGGTAAAACTGAGACAAGAGAAATGCCAAAACCATTATCAAGTGATGATGTGTTGAGAGAATTTGACTATTTCACTCATATGCCTTTTAGTCGAGGGATCAAAAGGAAATATGATTCATCAAATAGTGTTGACAATTGGAGGAAAAAGAGAATCCTTTTCATGTTGCCTTACTAGAGAACACTTCTTATTCGTCATAATTTAGATGGCATACATATTAAAAAGAATGTTTGTGATAATGTGTTAGGAACTATAATGAACATTAAGGGTAAAACTAAAGATACTTTGAACAGTCGATATGACTTGGTTAGTATAGGTATAAGGCTTTAGCTTTATCCTTTTGAATATAAAGGCAAGGTATGTCTTCATATGGCACGTTATGTCCTATCTAATAATGAAAAGGAAGCATTATATAAGGTGTTATCAAATTTAAAGTATAGGTATCTATCGAAAATATCCCAATGTGTTAATGTCAAGGTACGAAAGATATTAGGGATAAAGAGTTATGATTACCATGTGTTCATACAATGACTTCTTCCCCTTGCAATTCGAGGCTTCTTGCCAAAGGAAGCATATAAGGCATTAGTAGAGCTAAGTGCCTTTTTTAGAGACTTGTGTTGTAAGAGTTTAAAAGCAAATGATATGGATGGCCTCTAAAGTCAAATTGTATTGACTTTATGCAAGTTGGAAATGATATTTGTACCATCCTTTTTTTTTATAATGGTGCACCTATTAGTACATTTACCAAGTGAAGCCAAGATTGCAGGACCAGTACAATTTAGGTAGATGTATCCAATTAAAAGAGATTTGCAAACTCTTAAATCATTAGTGCAAAACAAAGCAAAGCCAGAAGGTTCAATAGTTGAAGCTTACATTACTGATGAGTGTTTAACATTTTGTTCTAGATATTTAGAAGATATTAACACTAAATTCAATCAACCTTCATGAAATGATGGCTGCCATTATAGAAGTGATAGCATTAGTGATTTTGTCATATTTAAAAATTTTGGATGTCCTTTAGGTAAAGGTGACTATCAATGGCTCTCTGATGATTGCCGGCACAAACTCACCTTTATGTGCTTAATAATTGAGAAGAAGTTTGGCCATTTGTTGGGTAAGTATTCATATTAATTATTTTCAAATTTCTAAATTCTCATTATAGGTTTGTGAACTATATTATTCTAATTTAGATGTTAATGTAGACATTACAATTACGCATTGCCTATAATGAATCATACAGATGTAATGAAACGATATAATTCTGAATTTTCATATTGGTTTTACTAACAAGTAGGTGATTAGTTTAAGTATTTAATTAAAGTGTTATCCTATTTAATGTTAATTCACAACACAGGAATTAATTTCACTTATGTAATTGTAGGTAGTAGAGTTACATTCTCAAGGTCTTGCTTTTGATGACCTTCTTCTGTAACACCTCAGTTTAAAATTTTGAACTTAAGCTTTAAAAGGCAAACTCAGAGGGTTCTGTATTTATTTAAATGATATGTATTAATGCATATTTATATTTAAATTGAATGTTTATGCATGTTTTAGAAAGTGTCAAACATGTAAAAATGGTTTAAAGGCTGTTAGGAAGAAATCGGGAAAAATTCAGTTTTTGGTGAACTGGGGGTAAAAAGGTCATTTCACACCCCTTCGAGTTTTATGAAAATTAACATGATATTTGAAGGTAGAAAAGAATATTAGGACATGAAAATGATAATATTTTATTTTTTTTAAGTTTTGTTGAAGAATTAAACCCGGTTGAAAATAGTTCCCGGCAAGCTGCTCGATTAAGGTGCTTCATTTGAACTAAGGGCAGTTTGGTCTTTTCCTTTGGAATATGGAATTATATGGTGTATGAAATCCTATGGCATCAATTTAGGCTTCATTAAATCTAACCATTGGATGAAATGATGAAGAAATGGATGGTTAGATGAATAGGTTTCACCATTTCTATCATAAGCCTAATGTATTGAATCAAACATTTGATATTTAGTTAGATTTTTCCCACCACTTCACCATTGTCTTCTTCCTTAGCCATTTTCTAATCAGAATTTTCTCTCTCCTTTTTCCTTAAGTTTCGGCCATTGATGAACAACACCATATCTTATGCTTTTCTTCCATTTTTGGATAGAAACTAGTTAATTCCATCCTTGTGAACACAAATATAACCTTAGATTTCAAGGAAAAACAAGAAAAAGCTAAGAATCAAAGCTTTGAAGTTTTTGAAGAACTTTTGGTAACTTAATGGTTTTGTGATTCTTTTGATTCAAATATGATTATAAGGTGTTCTTTGATTATTATTAGTGTTCAAAACATATTTTGAATGGATGAAATTCAAAAAGTTGGAATGAAACCCTAATAGGAAGAACTTTGAATCAAAGTATGATTTTGATGAATCTTTTGGTTCAAATGATGTTTATTTGATATGTTTAGCATGAATATATGGTTAAATGATGAAAACGACTCCTTTTGGAAGGATTTCTTGTTTGGCTGAAACTTATGATGTTTGAATGATGAATTGTACTTTGATGTTTAAGGGTTTTAAAGGCTTGAATGATGTGTATTTGTGTGAACACTCATTTTTTATACCCTCAGACTAGTACCAACCCGAATGGCATTCCCCGGAACCAAACCCGCACTCAGGCAAACTCGGAGCAGCTTTAGAACGGAGTCTGGGCACAATTGCCGCCCTCCAGCCTTGGAAGTGCCGCCAGAGGGGGGTGGCAGCACTGGGCGGCAGTCGCCGTGTAGCGCGGCTCCTTGCTGCGGCAGCTGCCCCCTTCACAACCTGTGTAACCAAGGCACTATGGCGGCTCCGCCACCCCCTTTTGGCGGCAATGTCTTCTCTTGTCGGCGGCAGCGACGGTCTGTATCCGATTTCTTATTAATCCCACATCGAAAATTGATGGGGTTCGACCCCCAAAGCTCCTATTATAAGTAGGGAGCCTCCCCCCACCTTCCGGAGAGACAAAAACACACAGTAACAGGAAAAACACTCCAAGACTCGCGAAAGTAAGGAAAAGAAGACAAAAAATCATTTTCTTTACTAGATTTCATCTTTTTTCCTCTCCGAGTGGTATTTTCTTTGGCTCTCTTTCGATCTAAAAGAGTTGCTATTAGGGGCGTATCGAGCCTCTCAGTTGAATATTTCCTCGAAGCAAGGTCCCTTCGCCGATTTGCTTTCTTAAGAGCTAAGAAGGCATTCTAACTCATCACCTCGAGGCGTCATCCGATCCAAGGTGGAACGCTGCTCCGAAAGAGCACTCCGTCAGCCAGCATCCCTAGAAGCTAGGGAAAAGGTATGTTTTTTAACTCATCTTCTTTATTTTAGTAAAGCATTAAAATAAATAATCAAAACATGATAAATTGGGCATAAAATCAACTCTCCTTCACGAGAAGGAAGAACTGCGTGGGTTTTGATTCCCATTCGACGGGATACGCAAGCAAGCTATATGAAAGCTTCAAATCCAAAAATGACAAAAACCATCTCTTTTCTTTTGATTATTTGCTTAACTTTATTTGTTGAATATATTATTTGGGGAATGTGTGATCAACCTAGAACCCATAAGGACTAGAGTTGATATCCCCTATTTTTGAGGTTTTGCGATGTAATAATTTACTTTTATCACTCTCTTTAATTATTTTATTCTATTTCAATTGTTCATGCATTTATTTATTTGCTCATGCATCTTATATGTCATTCTTTAATTGCTCATGAAAATCATTTTAAATCAAGGTTAAAATTGAAAGCCAAGTTCTACTGAAAACCTAGTCCCCGAACCCTCTTTGGTTTCAAGGACTAGTTCACTTTTTCCTTTAGGATAAAATTGGAGTCAAAATGGATTTTTACCTTAAATTTTCCCTACAAAAATAACTTAAGGTGGAAACTTCAAAACATCAAAACCATTTTCAAATAAAAGGCGCTAAGCTCGTCTCCTCCTTGAGAAATTGCCCCATAATGAGCACTCCAATGCCCCAATGCTCTCTGTTTCTCTCTCGAATGGGGCGGGCCCGGACGGCGGCACTCGGGCGAGGCCTCATAGCTGGTGACTCCACTAGGGAGAAACTTTTTTCAAAAGTTAAAGAGGACTACCAATTGGTTGAAAATCTTTTCAAAAATGAATTTTTACTTGGCTTTTAGTTTAACCTTGATTTTCATGCATCATTACATCACCAGTTACAAAATTCAACCTTTGGATAGCGAGTAGCATTGACCGGGCAACTCTCTTTGAGTATGTTGGGAGATAGCGAAAGCATCCACCCCGCGACGAATCCTCAAATACTTTTGAAGTGTAATGAGCAGTAGTACTGTTGGACCTACGTGAAACTCGTTGTTTCACATGTGGTTAGGTATATCACTGCTCTAGTGTGACGGGTACCCTTAAACCAAGCCACCTAGCCTTCATGTAATGGACATTAGACCTTGGACCTTAGGGCCTATGAACCATAATAGTGTTAAATTGTCATCATGAAACCTGTTTTCTTTATGCATATATGCATCCATACATAACCATGCATTCATGCATTTTGTGGACTAAGAACCAATGAGTCAATGGTCGAAACCAAAGTTTAGAGCCCACCTGCAAAACCCAAAGCCCAAAACCTTGAACCCATCAACCACCCACAAAAATCTTCAAACCTTATCCTTTTCCATCCTTGTTTAGGTTTTGGACCACCTTGACCTAACTCCGAATGTTTCTTTTTGAAAGGTACCAATGGAAAGCACCGCACCTGGTATGGAGGCCATAGAAGTAATGTTAGCTAGCCTACTCAAGAAACAAGAGGATAACTTCCTGGTTGCCCTAAGCCATGCCCTTGATACGTAATGCCAATCCATCCTTAGTGAGGTGAAAACCATGATGGGCCAAGAAACAAGTGCCCCTCAGCCTGATGCTCCTATTCCACCGAACCCTGTTGTTGATCTGACAAATAACGGGAAAGCTCCGAAAGTCATAATTCCACCCCAGACTGTCAATTTGACCGGCCATACTATGCCATCCACCTCCCTGAATCTTTTTTATGAAGGAGAAAATTCTAGCTCAGCAGAAACCAAGAAACTGATAGACAAATTTAAAGCTATGGAAAGGCTTCTGAAAAATATCAAAAAGCACGAAGATATGATTGATGTTTATTCACTTACTTTGTTCCCAAATGCTAGGGTTCTGCCAAAGTTTAAAATGCCTAGCATGGACAAGTTTGATGGCACTACCTGCCTCAAGACTCATTTAAAAATGTACGTGGGGGCTATGAATCCATTGGGGGTAGACAATGAGCTCCTTACTCAATTGTTCCAACAGTCGCTCATAGGTGCGGCGATGAGATGGTTTGTGGACCTGGACTCCAACTTTAAAAAAACATGGGATGATATTTGCAATGCTTTCGTTAAGCAATATCATTACAACATTGAAGTGGATATCATTAGGAGAGACCTGGAGACCACCAAGCAACAACAAAGGGAGTCCTTCTCCACTTTCCTCACTAGATGGAGGGCTAAAGCAGCCTAAATGATGAACAGGCCTACCGAACAGGAGCAGATTGATATAATCATCAAGAATCTCCTTCCAAGCTACCAGACTCATCTCTAAACCCAGTATCTACTGGACTTTAAAGCCCTTATCGCCACGGCATCAAAGATAGAGGACCTAATCCAAAGTGGGCAAATCAAGGAAGAATCCTCTGGTTCAAGGTACAAGAAGAACATCCATTTTACTCACAACTCTTCCGCCAATCAGCAAGGTGGGAAGGTGGCTGCCATATCTAACCATCCTCCTATGAGACATGAAAGGAGGACTTTTATTGACTTGGGCATGCCAATAGTCATGGTGTACAAGAAGGCATTGGAGGCGAATCTGGTGAAGCCTTTAGAGCCTAGAGTGCCTCCAAATCCTTTGCCTAAAAGTTGGAACATGAGCAAGTATTGCGAGTATCATCAAGCTGCAAGGCACAAAACAGAAATGTGCAAGAACCTATGGCATAGGATCCAGGACTTGGTGGATAGTGGCGATATCATTCCACCAAAAACAAGGCCCAATATCAACACCAACCTTCTTCCAAGTCATCAAGTCAATGTCCTCCACTCCTGCGACACAGAAATGGATTTAATCTCTTTGATTAAGTCAAATGATGATTTTTGTTGTGTGTTAGACCTCAATGATTTTGTGGAGGAAATAGACGTAGTCACAAAGAGTGGCAGATTCTATCAACCAAACCCACCAGTACAGCAGCCTGTCCAGCACGTTCCTCCTCCTATGGAAAAGATGAATAATGAGCCTGAAGAGGATGCTATCCTTAAATAGTTAAAGAAGAACCAAGCCAATATTTCCATTTGGAGTCTCATTCAGTAATCCTTCCCACATCGCCAAGCTCTTTGCAAGGCATTGAATCAGTGTCAAGCTCTAATTGATATTTCTCCCGAAACCTTGGTAGCTTCCCTTACTAGCTCAACCAAGGTTGCTTTCATCTCTTTCACTGGTCATGATTTACCAAGAGAAGGAGAAAATCACAATCAGGCTCTGTGTATAACTGTGATGACTAAAGGGACGGTCCCTATGGTTTTGGTTGATAATGGGTCAGCTCTGAATGTGTGCCCCTTGAAAGTGGCAAGTTGCTTGGGCCTTGGGACTGCATATTTCACTCCCTCCGATCAGATTGTGAGGGCCTATGATAGTACAAAGAGAGAAGTCTTGGGTGTGGCTACTCTGGATGTAACAATCGGACCTATTACTGCTCCTGTCCCTTTCCAAGTGATTGATGTGCCTACCTGTTTCAACCTCCTCCTTAGAAGACCCTGGATATATAAAGCGAAGGATGTTCCATACTCTTTACATCAAAAGCTTAAAATGCCTCATGGAACTGCTATAGTCACCATCAAAGGTGACACTCATGGGAAAAGTGAGGTTCCTGGCTCTACTCCTATTCTGGGAATTCAGCCTAAACCAAAAAGTGTCCCTCTATCTGGTTTCTCCTTTGACACCATACAATTCATTGAATGTGAAGGAGGTAAAGAGTTAGTCCCATTTGATTTTCATCCTTTTGGAAACAAAGTCGTGGCTAACATCTTAAAGAAAATGAACTATTTTCCTGGCTTAGGTCTCGGGAGGAATCAGCAGGGGATAACTTCCTTCAGGGAATATCCAATAGCCAACCCACCATTTGGACTTGGATACAAACCTACTGAAGAGGATCTAGAAGAGGTGGAGTTGAGGGCTAAGATGAGAATTGAAGCTAAAATGAGAGGTGAGATTTTTTATTGGCAAATGCATCCTTACTTCAAAACCTTGAATGGATATTTTGTAAAAGAAGGGGAAGATTTTCCTTTCTATGGGTTTGTTGAACCATGGTATTGCCCAATGACTAAAAAACTAATCCCAGATTTTGAAATCTTCTTTGATGTCAAGCTTACTTTGGAGGATTGCAAGCCCATCTACTTTCTAGAGCAAGATTGGGAAGAAAACATGGAGGCTGCTCTCTTTGAGCAAGTCCTCGTGATTGGAAGCGAAGTAGCAACAGACCCTACGGAGCTCATCCATCCTACCTTGACTGCACTAGACAATTGGCACATTGAGAAGATTCTCAACTTTGGCAGAGCACCTACCTTCCCAGTCCAGTCAGAGTCCGAGTCCGAGCCCGAAACAGAGTCAAAGTCAGAGTCTATTGAGTCTGTCTTTTCATTTTCTTCTATAGAGTCAGATAAGGATCTTCCTGGTCCTTCTTTTAATGTAGTCCGTAAGGACAAAACTCCTATTAGCAATAAAACTTGCCAGTTTTCCCCTTATCTTTCTCAGTCTTCCTTTCCTTTTGATGAATCCAATTTAAATGAGGCAAAAGAAATAAATGAAATAAAAGAACAGAATAAGGAATCAATTAATCTTGGCACAAATGATAAACAGAAAATCACATACATTGTATCATCATTTTATGATAAGGCTTCTCTATTCAAAATAGTTCAAGAATTCCAAGATTGTTTTGCTTGGGAACCTGAAGACATGTCGGGCATCGATCCAAGCATAACAGTCCATAAGATTCCAACCTACGAGAATATGAAGCCCGTGAAGCAAAAACTACGAAGAATGAAGATAGAATGGTCCCTTAAGATTAAGGAAGAGGTTACGAAGCTGCTGAAGAACGGATTCATCGAACCAATCTCTTACCCTTCATGGCTGGCCAACATAGTGCTCGTGCCCAAAAAGGATGAAAAAGTAAGGATGTGTGTCGATTACAGGGACTTGAATAAAGCCTGTCCAAAAGATGACTTTCCTTTACCTCATATAGACTTACTGGTGGATCATATGGCTGGATCTGATGTAGTCTCCTTAACCGATTTATATACGGGTTATAATCATATACAAGTTCATCCACCTGATAAGGAAAAAATGGCTTTTGTGACAGAATGGGGTACCTGCTGCTATAAGGTCATGCCTTTTGGATTGAAAAATGCTGGGGAAACATATCAGAGAATGGCCACAACCATCTTCCATGACATGATTCACAAGGATGTGGAAGTATACGTTGATGACATGGTGATAAAATCCAGAACGGCGGAGGGGCACATAGATACATTAAGGCGTTTCTTTCTTAGGTTGAGACAGTATAACCTAAAATTGAATCAGACTAAATGTGTCTTTGGTGCGTCTTCGGGTTTATTCTTAGGCCATATGGTGAGCAAGAAAGGAATAGAAGTAGACCCACCAAGTCAAGAGCCATTTTGGAGATGCCGGCTCCTAAAATTGAAAAAGAAATCAGGGGATTCTTGGGACGTTTGCAATACATTAGTAGGTTTATCTCTCAGTTGGCCGATGTTTGTGGGCCCATCTTTAAATTACTGAAAAAGGGGGTTTCCAAAGAGTGGAATGATGAATGTCAACAGGCCTTTCTAAGGATCAAACAATACCTGCTAAATCCTCATGTATTGCAACCTCCAAGACCCGGTAAACCCTTGCTGTTATACCTCTATGTGACCAAAGAGGCCATGGGGGCAATGCTAACTCAAAATGCTACAAATTCGCATAAAGAAAATGCCATTTATTACTTGAGTAAGTGCATGCTTGCCCATGAACTAAAGTACAATCAAATCGAGCAGTTGTGTCTTGCCTTGGTTTGGGTATGCCATAAGCTGTAGCATTATTTGGGCTCATACACCACGCATGTTCTTGTTGACAAGAGCCCCTTGAAATTCCTTATGGAAAGGCCAGTCCTTAACAGCAAAATGGCCCGATGGTTGTCAATCCTCAAGTATGTCCCACGGAAAGCTATCAAAGGAAGCGTGATAGCCGACCAACTAGCAGCTGCACCAATAGATGGTGAACCATTTGAGCCAGAATTCCCCGACGAGGACATCATGGAATTGAAACCCAGAGTCTGGAAGTTGTAATTTGATGGAGCAGCTAACAGCAAAGATTATGGCGCAAGAATAGTACTTGTCACACCAAATGGGTATCATTTACCTATGGCCCTTAAGTTGTCCTTTGAGGTCACAAACAATAAGGCGGAATATGAAGCCTATATATATGGCCTAGAGGTTGCCACAAACATGAGGGTGGATTGCCTAGAGGTCTAT
>CANXYC010008365.1:0-37779 GCA_948193065.1 Aleurites moluccanus | reverse complement strand
CCTCAAATTGACTTTCTGCCTTCTTCAATATCTTATATCTCAACGTAATCTAAAACCTTGAAGAAGACTTTGTTTCGGTTTGAAGCCATCTACTGCCTCGTTTTTACATCATAAGATTCTGACTTACTACAGCTCACTCCTAACCATTTGAGATTCACATCTGTGATTGTGATCTGTTGATCAGATGTGATTTTGAGTTGTTGTGAAGATCTAGAGGGATCCTTGATATTGAGATAGATATGGAAGTATATAGTTGAAGTGCTTATTTGTGTTTTTAGCAACTGGGCATGCTCCTTATACAAAGGAGATGCTGCCCAATTTTTCATAAGATTGTTAAGCCATTTTGAGCTTATTATTGTATTGCATGCCATATAGTATAGTTATATGGGTTCTTCGTGATACTGGTAGCATAAGCATCACCTGTACCCTAGGACCGTCATGGCTCCCAAGTTGGGCTGTGACATTGGACTTTTGATTTATATATGTAAACACTAAGTTTTAATCTTTTGTTCTATAATTTGGTCTAGTTTCTCCATGGTATTGTAATATAAAGTATGAGTAATTAGATTTGATATGTATGTATTTACTTATGATTGTGGTTTAGTTGTCTACTTTGGATGTTATAACAGGTTTGATATGATTATGGTTATGATGTGATTTGAGAAGTATGAATAAATTGATGAAGTAGAGATGAAGTTGAGTTGAAAATGATATTGGAAGTGCTAAGTTTGGTAATTTGATAAATGGGCATGTTGAAAATTCAAAGGAAACTCTGTCGGATTTTCGGCAGGGCATTGGCTTATTATATGTGAATGAGAATTGGTATGAATTATAGTATAGTAAAGCATGAATGATCTTGTATAATATGAGCTATTAGATGGATTAAAGTTTGTAAGTATTTCCCCGGTTTGGATCGTGACATAACACAAATAACAAACAATTGATGATACAAGAATTCTGATTACTCCATGTTTCACTTACATTTTATGATACTTATTTTTAATTAATTATCTTAAATTTTAATCTTCACTCTGATACCAACTTTGTCACATCCCCCACTTCAGGAGATATGACAATCCTAAGGATTAGGAAGACGTAAGGCCACCTAAACTCGTAGAACCCCAATTAATAATGTTTTAGAAATTTTGGCATAGTTTCCTCTATTTTTCCAACTATTACCCAGGACCAATGTCCCTCACTTCATTAAATTCCAACAACATAGCTTGCCGAAGAAATACACTTCCAATATTTCCATCCTTATACCCTCATCTTCAAAGAAAAGTTTCAAACTTAACATTTCATAAATTTCCAAATCAACATTCATATCATTTTCATCATAGGTACTCAATAAATTATTCATTATATAGGTTTATATACTTGTGTCATTATTAATCATCCTTCCTGTATCATTTAATATTTACATATATTCAAAATATTAGTTAACCAATTTACAAACCATGGAGCATCTACAAAACAAAATATCAAATATTGGAGACAATACATAGATATGTATAATTCGCAGCTAAAGAAGATGAAGATGGAACCGCACCTATTTACCGATCTCCTGAAAAAAAATAGTAAACCACTAAAAGAATGAGATAAAATCTCAGTGAGTAGTATATATGTTACTTCACTTATAAGAAATAATAAACAGTAATAAATTAATATAGCCACTGGTAATGTATACTAATTTAGATATGTATAAGATATATAATCAAGAATCTCGGTTAGGGTTACAATGCAATATTTAAGATCAGGTAATCAACATATAAAGGTGTCAATAAGTGGTTCACTTTTATGACATATTTATATTCTTTGTATAAAAGTAGAGGTTATAGCTAGTAGCATACTTAACACTCATACAACTGATCAGACTGTATGGCTTAGAACACCCCTCCCAGCTGGGGTCCATTAAAAGTATCACTATGTACAATGCCTGATGAAATTGTTATCCTACTCCATCAGGTGAGTAGGCCTGTCATTTATAGTATCAAATTGGGTTTTAATTTAGGGTTCACAATTGCAATGGATCGAAGATTCAATATCAATTTCAATATGTTCAATGAACAAATTAAAAGGTTTAATGAACAATTTGAACCAATAGTAAAATAATGAAGTTTATATAATGATTTGGCTATTAAAGGTATCAAGCAAAGAAATATTAACAATTTTAATTGGATTCAATTTCAAGTGAAATAACATATACATTACTCACCTTTCTAACCCTAGCTCCAAGTTTCCTCGACACTTCACTTTTCATATAATCAATAGGAATGATCTACTACTTTATCTTCCCCTCCCTTATCCTTTGTAGTTACAAAGCCATTTAAAATGTTTTAGTATTTAATTTATCGTAATTTTATGCAATAGGAATCAAATTGTAACTATCCCTCTCAAAAATCTAAAACTTGATTTATGGCAGCCTAGGTTGCTTTATTAATATCTCTAATTATACTCATCCAATTATTTCAATTATTTATTCTAATTAAACTACACATATGATAGTTTGACATATTAAAAATTAAAATTTTTCTAAGCACTACACGAATTATGGTGAATTTCCTAATTTTGCCCTGTATCTTGAAATCTATCTTGTAAATTTTGTCCGAGTAACCTCTACTATTTTATTCATAAGTTAAAATGTGGATATCCAAATGATTTTATATTTTTCATAAATTTATCTAAGACATAGAAAAACATTTTTCATGTTTTGAGTTTTCTCTTATTTTGAACTTAAGGTCCTCAAAAATGCAAAATACAATAGGATTTCTCAGTCTAAACCTTAACCCAAGCTAGCAACATTTAGTGACCCATATCTCTTGACACATCATGAATTTAACAAAACTTTCTAAAAGGAATATTTCGTACACTTGTATATATAAAACTTTCATGTTTTGTTGATTTTCAAAATCTAATTCTAAGGTTCCAAAAAATAGCCTCCAACTTTCTATCAAGGTACAAAAATTTCAGAATTCCAAAGATTTACAGATCATTAATGGATAGATGTGACTATTCATGAATAATATTGCATACTCATATATATATATTGACTCACTGAGTATAATGTTATACTCGCCCCTTCGGTGGTTATATGTTTTCAGGATCTCAGTGAGGCAGTCATCCATTTGCTACATCATCTTCAATCTTGGATCACAGATGTATGTACTTGAGGTCACTCCTGTGTATAGAGGTTCTTTGATATATAATGTATAGAGGGTTTGGATTGACTAAAAGTAAAGTGTCTAAAATGATTAAATGGTAATCAGATATGACATGATAATGTATATGATGTACATATATATGATATGTATATCATATGAGATAGGATTTACAATTACTGAAGTGCATATTGAGTTGTGTTTGACTACTGGAGGATAAAAGGGGATGTATATTATATTGAGAGTGCAAATTTATATGTTTTGTGGATAGTTTAAGTCAGAGTTATAAAGAAAACTCTGTCAATTTTTCTGCATGAACATTATAATGTTTTAGAAAAAATTTATCACCTAAAATGTATCACAGGTTAAGTAATGATTATGAAAGTTAATTTAAAGTAAAAGTATGGGTTTTTCGAGGTACTAGTCGCCTTGGCATTACCTGTACTCTAGAATCTTCATAGTTTAAAATTATGCTGTGACAAATTCCCCCTTATAATGCTGAAATCGTTGCTATCAAGCCCAAATTTAAATTAAGACTAATAGAGCCGTTAGTGGAAAAGGGAAATGTGTTTTTGTTTAGATTTTTAGTCCACTCAACTAACCCAACGAGAGGAAGAAAAAAGCAGGAGGAAAATTGGCGCCCCATCAAATCAATAAACAGTGATATTCAACAATCAACCTAATAAACATTCAAGCTTCTCTTTGTTTTCATACGAAGTTAAAATTGAAATTTCACTTTATCAGTAACTACCTATCACCAACATTCTTCATTTTCAAACATACTACCATAAAAGCGAATTGATGCTCATTAATAACAAGTGAAAGATCTTCCTGTAGAGCCAGGTACGTTAATCTAAATTATTTATATCTCATTTTTTTTCTTTGTTATAATTTTGTTTTCGATAATACAGTGGGGTTAGGGTTTAACTGAAATGCGATTCCTTTCAGTTGAACAGGAAATAAAATTAGGGTTTTTTTAAAGTTTTCAGTAAAATTATATTTGGAAATGATTATTAGGGTGACCAAATGAAAGTAATGCAAATTTAAATGATTGACATCTATTGTTTTGTGTTAGTAATACTGAAAATGTCGATTTCAACTTTTTTTACAGAATGTCTTCATTAATTGATATTTATTTTCATCATGGAGGGACATTTGACTTTAATCCTAAGCTTTACTATAGAGATGGTGAAATTGAAGAACTTTGCAATTTCGACTCTGATCATTTAAACTATAAGGACATATATGACAAATACACCTTAGACTTTGGATATAGAAACATAATGAGAATTTATATGAGGGAAACCGGTAAAGAATTTGATGATGGTCTATTTGTGATTAAAGGGGACATGGGTATTCATTTCATATTGCGTAGTATATATTATGCTTCTGAAGTGCCTCTTTATTATAAGCATGGTAGAGATGAACCCGTTATAAGTTATCCTATTCTAGCCTTGCCACCACCCCTTACTGATGACAATGTGGTTGACAATGAGCGATATTTTGAGGGAGATGGTGATGGACTTTGTGAGGGAGTTGGTGAGGGAAATGGTGAAAAAGATGAAGACATAATTATTAGTGTTGTTCAAAATGAAAGAGATAGATAGGGGTTATATGATAGTAATTTATCTAATATAGTAAATGAGGATGGTTGCGATGAGGGAGATGGGAATGAGGGAGATGCAGATATTGCTTTTGAAGTAGGGGGACATAGTAGAAATGCAGAAACTAAAGAAACTGAATGTGGAGATAATGCATTTGAAGCAGGGGTTCCTACTGTCTCAGATGCAGACAGTGATTCTGATTCTCAAGCTGAGTATGATGCTTTGAGGAAGAGGAAAAGAAAAATGCCAGTCAGTGATTCAAGTGAAGCTTCAGGGAGTTTAAGGGATCACATTTTTGAAGTTAATGAAGATGAATGTGATTCTTCTGATGAGGGGCAAGAAATATCAGATGATGAAGATAGCCTTGACAGTCACTACATTCCTAGTGATGACTTAGGCAGCTATGATAGTTTCTCTTTTGATACTGATGAAGACATACCTCTAAGAAGAAGACACAGCAAACCTATATATAATCCTAAAGAGTTCATGCCTACATTTGCATTGGGTATGACATTCAGTTATGCTAAGCAATTAAGGGAGGATTTGAGTAAATACTTTGTGGCTAAGAGTGTAGGTCTTCAACTTGTAAAACATGAACCACATAGGATTAGAGCTACATGTCAAGAGGGTTGTCCTTTTTATTATATGCAAGTAGAGATGGAAGTACTGGTGATCTCACTATCAAAACATTCATCCCAAAGCACACGTGTAATACAGAATTCAAGAATCCAAAGGTTAATATTGCTTTTAGAGAAGGAGATGAAGGAGTGATGAATTGAAGAAAATATTTTGGAGTTGTGCTTAGAGTACATATGAGGAAGAGCTGAATTACAACTTACAAACATTAGTTCAGCATGGGAAAAAAGTTATTAAAGATCTTCTCCACTGGCCCCCAACTAAATGGTGCAGATCTTATTTCTCATCCAGATGTAAATCTGGTATGGTTGACAATAACATATCAGAGTCATTTAATTCTTGGGTGTTGGAATCTAGAGATAAATCAATTATTAACCTTTTAGAGGATATAAGGCACAAGGTGATGCAAAGGATTGCATCATATAGGCACAAAATGGAGAAATGGACTGTGATTACTTACCTGAATACATGGCTAAATTTTAGGAAAACAAGATCCATGCAAGAAGGTGTAATGTCTTTTTTCAATAGAGATGAGGGTTATGAAATAGCTGAGGGACAGGATGTGCATTCTGTCTTTTTAGATAGGCATGTTTGCACATGCAAGTCATGGGATTTAACAGTTATACCTTGTGCTCATGCTATTTGAGCAATGTATCATTCCAAGAAGAAGCTTGACAACATCATCTCTAATTGGTACAAGAGATCAACATAGATGAAGACATATGCACAGTCATTGACTTTCAACCAATAATGCCACCATCTCCAGTTAAAATGCCGGCAAGCCAAAGAAGAAGAGATTAAGAGATGTTAGTGAAAAGACCGGGAAGTTGGGTAGACAAGGGACCAAAATACATTGTAGTGTATGTAATGAATAAGGACAATATAAGAAGGGTTGTCCTACAAGAAGAACTCAAAAGGCAAATCAAAATGAAAATTTTAAAGCTCAAGTTCATTTATGATTTACACCTATTAGCATTTGGTAATTAGGTTATTTATATTGTCTATTATGAAACTAATACACTGACTATGACTTTTCTTTATTATAGGTTACAAATCAAAACTAACACAAGAAATAAATCAAAATAGATTGGGAACAAAACAACAAGCTCAACCCCTAGGAATTTGGAACAGGTATTATTTTTTATGATTGGATTTATTTGCCTAAATCAATTATAAATGCATGAATTAATATTGGTTTCATGTGTTTGAATGTGTAGGAACCAAATATGGACTCCACACCTAACAATACAATAAGTGTTTCAGTGAACGAATCTGGACATTAACAAATCCCAATTGAGAGACATCCTAACCTCACAAATGAGGGTGACTCACCAACAACTAAAGATCTTGGAGGAAAATGCAAAAAGGGAAAGAAAAAGAGAATAGCTGGATATGGTGTGATGATAAACGAAGAAACTGGTAGAAGCATATATTATGTAAGTTATGCACACTTTTAATTAAAAATGCATGATCCAATCTTTAACATGATATTTAGTTGTTCAATGATTCATTTATGTTCATGTTTTAATATGATAGCCAAGTTTTCCTACTAAGAGGGTAATTGATGAAGGAGATATGGATGTTGCAGTTGCATTCCAATCAACACCAACATCCTACATTCCACGTAAGAGAAAAACCAGTACAAAAAGTTCAAATATTCAACAATCTGATGTTGGACCAGTAAGTGGAATAAGAAAGATGAACATCAAACAAGTTGATGAAGACGGATTAATCATCCCACAAAAGCTGCCTTTCAAGCCTACTGGTTTAACATGGCAAGGTAAGGAGTGTTTGACAAGTCAACAACTTTAAGCACAAAGGGAAACTAAAAGAGGCAGAATCAATAAGAAATGGCAGTCCAGTTCACAACCAACACCAACAACAGAACCACTTGATGGAGGGATGAGGAAGAAAAGAGCTATAATCAATGCTAAAGATTCAAAGAAATCAGTTAGAGAAAGGAACTGACATAAATATATATCATAATATATATATTTACTCCTTTTGGCATACACTTAATTAAAAGGTCTCAATTTTTTTTTGGTAATTAATGTGAGCAGTTAAAAATGCATTAGGGGTAAATTTATTTTGGGTTAGCTTTAGTTGAAAGTCATTGTTTTTTGGGTATAATTAGTCATCTGTCATAAAAGATAAAGCTATGTGTACACATTCTTGGATCTTCTCAAGCTTTTTGTACGAATATGAGAAGATTGTTATATGTATAGGGTTGTTATGTGAAAGGAATATGAAGGAGTTATATTTTTTTTGTGAATAGTTTGTCATATGTTGTTTATAAGCAGATGGAATCCTATTCAGATGTTTATTGTATTTCAAAAAGTTCAAAGCAATGGAAATGGAAATCAATTTGTATTATTTTCACTTATTTGCCATTTACATTTTTTACTCATTTTTTATATCAATATGCAATGACAGCCAACATAAATATAATGAAAGAAGTTAAAAATCACAATAGCTCATAACCCATTTTTATGAGAAACTCAGCAACCAAATTTGACATTAATTTACATCTCAATTCATCAATAAGCAGCAACCAAATAAATTACATAGAATACTCATCTCAACCATACAATCTCAATACAATCTTTTATAATATAAATGGAAATGCATATACAATAAATTAACAATAACTTCTTGTACCAATTACACCTATTTTGCATTTGTTTCAAAATCGTATCCTTTTCAACTCTCGTAGCCCAATTAGGTCTTTATCTTCCCCATCACATTCAGATATTGCATCATTCCTCATCCCATCTAATAACCTTCTTCTCAAATCTCTAATTTCATTTTGCAATGCACTTATCTTAGCTCTTTGCATATTAATCACATCTATAGATCTTGTTGTTATTCTCTCATCAATCCAAAAAAAGATTATGCATATGATTCTTTCGTCCTATCATGAGTAAAAAAAACATATATCAATACATGAGTATGAGAGAAGAGTAAAACAAAATGCACAAATAGGAGATATACTTACTCTGTAATTTGGGCATCCATATAATCTTCTTCCAGGATTTTTTTCCGTCCATGATATCCATAATGGAGCTCTCAAACCACATCTACAATACACTGCAATTTCTTCTTCCTGGTTCACGGTTTCTTTTCTCGTTACAGACGATGATGATAATGATGCCATTTCTTTACTTCTTCTTCTTCTTCTATGCTTATAAAGCCTATTTAAAAAATAAATAAATAGATAAAATCCAATTTCATATCGATAACGGGTATGATCACAATCCTCAACCAATTCTCTTAAGATGATGAATACTGAGACCCACGTTCTATCGCAGTGGGCCACATATACCGTTACATTTTTGCTTTATAATAGACGTTAGTGTCACATGACCACACGTGACCAAATTTAGTCTTAATTGCAACGATTTCAGCATTATAAAGGTGGAATATGTGGAAGGTGGAAATTGCAATTTTGCCCAAAAAAACTTTCACTCAAATTCGAGACAAAAGAAAAAAAAAAGGTACAAATCAATATTTATCCGCAAACCAAGACACAAGCAATTGAGAATTGAAGAGACAAATCCAAAACAAATTAATATTTATACGCAAATCAAGAAGGATATGTAGCCACCAAGAATTAAAGAATTCAAATTGAATAGAATTTTAATTAATTTAGGACTCTGATATAATATTAGAAAAAAATATATTATTATTATTTCAGTGTGTATTTTACAGATTCTATAAAAAGATTTATATATAATATTAATTGGCTAAATAATGAAGGTAATACAAAGTATAATATATAATTTTTAATTCAAATTGAACTTGATTTAAATAAACTTAGCCTGAATAATACAAATAAGCACTAACATATATAAGATAAAAATTTACTTTTATAAATATTTTATTTTTCCGTTTTACATTAAACATTCTAATTTCTTTTTTAATATATTCAATTGTCCCATTTTATAATTCAAACTATATTTTATTTTAATATGATAATAATATACTCATTAAAAAATATGTTGAAAAATATAATATAGAGATGCATTGAGTTAAAGATAAAAAAAGAGATAAAATCAAAATTAATTAATAGATATAGATATAGAGTGTAGGAGAATTAAGAAGGTGAAAATATATTAAAGTAATAAATAAATTACAACGGTTAAATAAATAAATAAAAATTTTAATAACTTTTATTTTGTAATTATAAAGTTTATTTTGAGTCAAAAGAAGTATAAAATATATTGTGAAATTCAATAGGTTAAGTTTATTTTTGAAAAAATATTATAAAAAAAAAATTTACTTTTGAAAAAATATATTTTCGATATATTTGTAGGTTTAATTTAGGCATAAATTTTTCGCAAATCAAACCCTTAACAAGTAACCGAAGCCCAACCACAAAATCTGACCCCTCGAATTCCTTTCCTTTCTCTCATAATCTTCTCGTCACAGACTCACAGTCCCAAAACCTCAATCTCAATCCTCACTGAAAATTGTTCTCCCTCCAGCTCCCCCTGTAGACGGCTTCCCTACGGTCATCGTTCATAATAATGAATGATTATATTCTCATTCAGGAGAAAGAGTTTAAATTGGGTCCAAACAATAAGGAGAGTTTCTTTGTTGACTCGGATAAGTGCAAGAGTGTTTGTTTCTAACTCAGATTAGGAAGTAAAGAAAGAAACTCTTATCTATTCCAACGCCAAATCAGGAAATATAAATTGTAAAGGAAATCTCTTCTCTCTCTCTCTCTCTCTCTCTCTCTCTCTATATATATATATATATATATATATATATACTCATCGTTTCTTGATTTGCTTCTGTATCAATCACTCTTTCGATCAATTTAGATTTTAGATTTTGTTACTAAATTCATATTGTTTCGTTGCCAATGGACACCACCATGACTAACTCTAATTCCACGACGGAGCAATCCCAATCCAAGAAAAGAGGCGGACTAGGGCGGAGAAGAGTTGAAATTGAGAAAATACAAGACAAAACAAGCCTGATCGTAACGTTCTCAAAGCGGCGCACCGGTCTATTCAAAAAAGCCGGCGAAGTTTGCAACTTATGCGGTGCAGAAGCTGCTGTCATCACATTCTCTCCGTCGGGGAAACCTTATGCTTTTGGTAAACCTTCTCCAGACTCTGTCATAGATCGCTATCTCAGCGAAAGTACAAGTGCGGCTTCTACTAGTAGAGATACTGTGGCTGCGGCTGAGGAGGAGACGGAGGATGATTTGGAGGAAGAACAGAGCAGAGAAGAGTTCTGGTGGGAGCAGTCTGTAGAGGAATTGGATTTGGAAGAGTTTGGAGAGTATAAAACAGCATTGGAAGGGTTGAAAAGTAATTTGATTATGAGAATTGAAGAGATGAAGATGAGAAGATCAATAGCTAGGAATTTTTTTGAGTGATTCATATCTTTTTCTTTTAAAACCATTTCAAACTGTGTTTATAACTTTGAACTATTTTTTATCTTTCCAAATTATAATCCCAAAACATCCCATGCTTAGCCTTGGGATATAATTATATATGGGATTTTAGCCTACTGTTAAATGAAATAACACATTTTTTTTAAATAAATTTTTTAATAAAGGAATTTTTTTTATTATATGTTTATCATTTTAAATTATTAGACATATAATATTATAATTTTAATATTAAAGTATTTGCAAAATATTTATTGGAATAATTTTACAAAATTCATAAAAATTATTCACATATGGTGTGATTTTATTATATGGTTTCATAATCATTTTAGAATTGGTTACATGGTATCTGTTTAATGTCATTATTTACGTTGTGGAATGTGTATTAGTTCACTGTACTTTCGTTCCTTAACTTCATCAATTGAAAGGGGACAATGATGCAGGGGGGAAGCTACTGCTGGCCGAAAGGGCCAATGACCCGCTTGTCCATCAGGTCTAACGATAATATATGTGTTAAATATTAAATAATAATAATAAATAGACCATTTATTATTTGGCAGCCTAGGCTAAAAGAGAAAATCATAATATGTGATTTTAAAGTTATAGAATATTAACTAATAATTTCCTAAACTCCATATTAAATCTTTGCTCAAGTTACCTCTCAATCTGTTAATTAGCAACCAGGTTCTTAATTCTTTGAATCTCTCTTTAATTTCTTGTACTTGTGAAGAAAATCCATGTGGGTAGACTGAGAATTCATCGAATTAGTGGTGTTGATGATTTTGGCATTTTAAAATCCATTAAAAACCTATGTTTCTCTTTAATGTTTATGAAGCATATACATATGTTGTTGGTTTTGGTGTTTGAAAATATAAATTTGCTTTCTGTCTGATAGAAATAACAAGAGCAAAGGTCTATTTATTTGTTGGATTACAATTTAATTTGTTTTTTATTTATATCTTTTGATGGTATGCGATTAATCATGAATAAGTATACTTGCAGGGTTAGTGATTATTGTCAATTTATTGTTAACTTAAGTAGTTGATTTGTGTGAGAAAAAAATATTAACTACTAAAATATTTTAAATAAAAAAATAATGTAATGCATAAAAAGGAATATAGGACAAAACATGAAATACAAAATGAGATAAAAAATTCCAACTATAAAAAATGATAAAAATTGATTCATTACTATAATCATATATTAATAATATATTTAGGGTAAATGATACTATTGATGTCTAAATTATAGTGATTTATTATTATTATTATTATATGAAAAATCTTTATAGTTTATTACTTAACCTTTGTCAAGTATTTTAATGGATGATCACTTATCAGAAAATTTATCAGATCGGAACACATAACATACATATAAACAGATGATGATGACATAGCATGACACGTCAACGATATGCCATTGACATGTGGTGATACCAAAATTTGAGAATTATTTTAATTTGATCACTAACCGGAAAATCAATGCATATTAATCACCAAACTTTGAAAAAATTTTACTGGCTGCTCACTCACTAGAAAAAAGATCATATCGACACACATGGACGATAAGTCAACCAATGATATTGTCTAAAAGTGCTATGTTATCTATGCGTGGCAAATATTTATCACGTCACACAATTGATGATGCAAAAGTCAAAGATCTAAACATTAGCAAAGTAACTTCTATCCATTTAAATCAAAAAATATTAAAATAACAATAAAAATAAACTAGTCATTAATATCAAAAACTCAAAATTCACATAGCAAAACAAAATAAGTTTAATCCGTAAGGACAACAACTTCATCATTTTTCTTTATCTTTTTCTTAATAATCTTGGATACCAATTTAACTTTTACCATAATTGGCTGATTCTCTTGTAGTACATGCAAATATTTGTCACGTCATATAATTGACGATGCAAAAGTTAAAGATCTAAACAATAGCAAAATAACTTTTATCTATTTAAACTAAAAAAATAAAAATAACAATAATAATAAATTAGTTATTAATATCAAAAACTCAAATATCACAGAGCAAAATAAAACAAGTTTAAGCCATAAGGATAAGAACTCCACTATTTTTCTTTATCTTTTTCTCAACAATCTTGGATACTAGTTTAGTTTTTACCATAATCGGCTGATTTTCTTGTAGCACACCCTTATCCAATACCTTGAAGTAGCCAAACTGAGTAACATCAAGCATCTACACGTTGTTCTTATTGGCTTTGTCTTTTACTTTTTGATGGATCATTGACTAGAGCTTGTCGATGTTGACAATAGGACAGTAGAACTTGTTCCTCAACTTGTGAAAGTATCGCATACCGACCTTTCCAAGATACACAGGATGGTACTTATCAAAGATGATCCTATGGTGGTGCATACCTCCAGTGTTACCGCGACCATCAGGGTATTTCCTGTACTTGCCGATACGCTCATGACCAGCGCTTACTGACCGTGCTTCTTCACGTTCTTCTTGAATCTGGTTGTCATTCTGGCCCTCTTTGCTCTGAGAAGAGTATTTGGTAACTCTATGAGAGAAATGGACGAGTTAGGATTTGGAAGAATTTATGTAGTTTTGTTGTAATAACCCTAATTGAAAATTTTAAAACGATTAAAGATAGTTACAAGAAACGAGCGTCGGTAGTTGAATTTTTTTTCCATAGATTTTAGAAGGTGCATTGCTTAGAATTAATTATGGTTAACCTAAGTTAGGTAGATTAGTAGTATTAAAAAAATAATTAGAGGATTAAATAGAATTAGAAAGAGTATTAATTAATTAAATCAATTAAAAGACTTAAAAGGAAAACTTAGAAAACCTAGGTTTGAACACTCTTCGGTATTTGATTTTTAATAAATTGTAAAGCAATCTTTTATCTAATTTTTCTTTACATACCTAAATTGATGAAAAATGAATGATTTAAAAATATAATTGAGTGAAATTGATAAAATTTAGATACTTAAATAGAGAAATAAAAAGAGATAGAAGAATAAGAAGAGGAAAATGACAATTTTATAAATTTTGAGAAATTGATCAAAATTTGACCAATAATTAAAATAAATAAGTAAATAATGATGAAATGGGCTAGATGGATGGCTAAGTGGACCGATCTCTACCAAATTAATTTATTTTATTTCATCCAAAATAATAAAGACACAATCAAGGCTAAATTAATTTTCTTTTTATTTTTTTTCAAATTTTTTTTCCTAAATTCTAATTGGTTATTAATTATTATAAATAAACAACTAGATAAAATTATCATCTTCTTCTTCCTCTTCTCTTGGATGAAAGCTCCTCTATAAAATTCTCCAAAATTTTACTTCATCTCACTCACTCAAACCATTCTCCATCTTCATCAATTTTCATACCTCCATCTTCAAAACTCCTTTTCTTTATCAAATTTGTAGATAGTTAAAAGAAATTTTTCAAAGGGTTTCAAGAGGTAAAATCTTTAACTAGTTCTATAATGTGATTTAATGAGTTTTAATGTTAATTTAGAGGTTTAATTAGTGAAAGAAAATAAGATTAGAAGTAAATCTTTGGAAATTCAAAATTTCCTGTGACTTGATAGAATATTGGAGTTGAGTTTTTATACCCTTAAAGTTAGAATTTGAAGATTCTTAAACAAAAAAGTTGTAACTTTACATATCTAAATTAATTGTCTTTGGGAAGTTTTATCAAATTCTTACTGTGTTGAGAGATATAGACCACTGAGTATGGCTGACTCGGATTAGGGTTTGTGCTAAGAGACCCTACTGAGTTTTATAATTTTAAGGATATTAAATTCTGATTTAGGAGAAACTAAAAATAAGAAAAATCTTTTTCTTAGCTAAAATGTCATGAAAACATAACTGCATTTGAATATCTACATAATGTGTTACAAGTGAAATAGTAGATGTTACTCAAATGAGAATTGCAAGGTAGATTGCAGGATGCAGGACTAACTTTGAAATTCAACTATAAATTGTATAAAGTTTATAAAAATATGATTTTTGGATATATTAGAGCTTGAGTTGTCTAATTTATTTAGGAAAAATAATTAGAGAAATTGGATAAGTATAGAGGGAGATATGATTGAGAGAACCGAGAATGCTAGTAGGATAAAAGTTGAAATTAACCATAAGAATTGAGAATTTTAGATAAATTGATTAATTAGAGTTTTAATTAATGTAAATTCTTATCAAATTGACACTAAATTATATTTAATTGTATGTGTAACATCTAAAAGGGATGGCAAAGAGGTTCATGATCACCTCTTTTTTGCTTTATTGAGTAGAGAAGGAAGATCAATTTTAGATTTTTGCTTTTAGAGGTGAGTAATATACATATTATTTTGCTTGACATTACCTTCAAATTAAATTATTGAAATTACCATGAAATTCCATTGTTGTCCAAAAATACTAATTGAATGATCCATGATTAATTTCATACCCTTTATAATCCCAAATGATTTCTTTTAAATGAATTTGCATGATTAGCCTAATGTTTCATATATTGAACCCTTGGAAGTGCTTAAGTTATTTTTGATACCTAATGATTAAGCACTTTATATATGACATTAATGAAATGACAGAAGTTTTAATGACATTGTGCACAGTGGTTTAATGATCCTAGTTAGGAGGGGGTTAAGGTTCTAGTCATGCAGTCTGATCAACCGTATGAGTAAATAGCATGCTACTGGATTGTAGCCTCTGCTTAAATTATCAATAATGATTCTGTCATTTTATGATTTGATATGCTATAAATTCTTGATGCCAATGTGAAACCGAACTCATATGTTAAATTCTCATCTTATGATCTCATTATTATTGTACATTTTATGCTATCATTATCCTCTTTGTGAGCAACTCCCTTCCCTAGCCTCACAAGTAAAATAATATGTGTATTATTCACTAAGACTAAATTTTCATCTCTCATGGTTTAATGTTTTCAGGTTCATAATATATAATGGTGGTTCCAGCCTCCATCCGAGTTTAGAACCGGCGGTATCTATATAACTGCCTCTACTATGAAGAATTTGTATTTTTTTTTTTTTTTTTGTTAATCTATAGTTGCTTCATGATTATTACGGTAATGTGGGATAGGTATAACTACTGTGTTTACGACTTAGTTAATATTAGTATGAAGTATTTGAACCTTAATTAAATTGATAATGTTATGGTCATTGAAATAGAGAATTATAATATGAAAAATGGAAGTCGAGAATATAAGGTGAAATTTTAAAAGTGTTGGTTTCCTTGTAGGTTGTGTAAATTGTAAAAAATTAAATAAGTCAATAACTTGGGATGTCATATTTACAAAAGAAATTCTAGCGAATTTTTTTTTATAAAAGTTGCATAAATAATTTATAGGTCAATAATTTATAAGTTATGATGGTTTCTACGGGAATCGATAGCCTCGAGCTAATCCTTTCTTTAAGATCATCATATCTCAAAGTGGGATGTGATATTTGTTTTACCATCTTACCCTGATGGTGTCAAATTCAAAACTATGCAAAAAAATATATTATAATTTTAGATGTAAAGGGGCAACGCTTTGGTATATTAGATATGGTAAGATATAGATTTACACCTTGTGACGTGGCTGATGACATGGTAAAAATTTGCGATGTGGAGATGAAATGACACTCCTAATCAGTATTATCAACTGACGTGTCATCCACGTGTGTTGATCAGGTTTTTTTTATGGTGAGTGAACAGCTGGTGAAATTTTTCTCAAAATTCGATGATTAATCTATAACGATTTTTTAATTAGTGATCACATTAGAATAATTTTCAAAATTTGGTGATCATTGATATTATTTACCTTGATGGGTCAATGACGTGTCATGCTCCATCATTATCATTTATTTATGTGTACGCCATATATTTCGATCTGATGAATTTTTTGACAAATAATCATCCGGTGAAATATTTGACAAAAGTTAGGCATTAATCTACAATGATTTTTCGGTTATAGAAAAATCACTTTAATTTAAGTATGAATGAAAAAATAACACAGATACTTTTTATTAAGTTATGTTATAATATTCTACATTAGTTTTTTTAGAGTCCTAATTAATCTCAAAGATACAAAATAGTCCTAATTAATTAAAAAAAAAAACACAAAATAGCATTTTATCTATGCATTTATTGTTTTATTTTTTAAGGTAAACATAAAGTGTATTTATATTTTAAGTTTCTAAGTTAATTATTGTATTATGGTATAATTATTGTGATTTTAGACTAATAATTGTTTGCGTTGTAGTTAATTTTTTACTGTTTCTTTGTTGTTGGTATTGTAGTATTTCTTTTCTCTTTAATTTTTTAATCAATCTACGGTTTTTTTTTTTTTTTTTTAAGCCACTAAATAAGAAAGCCTCAACGAATTATTTTCTAAAATTTTAAGTTAGCTTTATTTTTTTTATTTTAAAATTTAAAATTTTTCATATAATATCAAAATTATTAATAGAACATATATGTTAAAACCTAACACGTGTCATAGGAGGCTTATCACATTAAAACTTGAGTCCAACACCCAAAAGTCTAAACTTATAGAGCCGTATAAAAGACAGCACGAGACATGACCATTTGTATAGCAAAAGTTCTTATGGCGTTCGAATTATATTCATCAATAAATTTTTATTTCAATATATAGCACAGTATTCTTAATTTTGGCTTTATATATCCTACGCAATTCATTGTAAGTTAACTTACAAATATATATATAGTGGTCATCACATATCAAATGTGAATAAAATATTTATGAAATTGACATTTTCTTAGCATTTTTTTATAGCATTTTTCTATATCCATTCTTGAGGTAAAACTCGAAATCAAATTTATATGAAGTTGTATCCAAATAATATTATTATTTATTTATTATTAAAATGATTTTTTAGCAATTGAATAATATTTTGTATTGTATTTTTTTTCCAGTTGTTAATTTTTCATTGACATATTAACATCTATATTTCTAAAACTACATCAGCATATAATGAATATGATTATTAATGTGCTATCAATGAAGATTATGGGAACATTAATTATTTTTATTTTAAAAAATATGAAATTCAACTTTTAATAAATTATTTTTTAGCATTAGAAATTTAACAGTGATAAATTTAAAATAATAATAATAATAATTTATTTTATTAGTTAATTTATTTATAAATATTTAAAATAATATAAATATTTAAAAAATTACATAAAGCTTGTGCAACGCGAATTATAAATTAATATTTTAAAATTTGGCAATTTTTAATATGAAGGAAAAGGAAAAACCATATAAACCTTTCTTTTTTACTAGTGAAATTTAAAAATTCATGTGTTTGCATAAAAATTAATGAATGGTAAAAAATGTAAATTTTTAGATTATTTTATTTATGGATCCATTGTTACATTTTAAATGGCATTCTATAATTCAAGAATATATTGAGAAAATTATAAATCAACTTGACAGGACCTCAGATTAATTAATATTTAGGTAAAATATCATCAATTAATTTAGTCCAGGGATTTTAGGAGGAAAGTACAAGAAAGTTAACATAAAGACCTAGTATGTAGGTTTGTCAACCGTCAATTGGACACTTCAGGGGTATGATATCTAGATTACCAAAACCATCAATTAAAAGTGAGTGTGTAGGAATTAACCGTCAACTCAAAGAATAAATTGAAAATAAATAATAGTTTATGTGTGTACTAAGAGGTGCCAAAGCCATCTAATATCAAAATATTCTATTTATAGCATTCAACTAGAGTGTCATTCTGTATTTAGGAAGCATTAACTAATTAGGATCCCTTTTCTAATTATGAAAGATCATATCTTAATTGTGGACCCATTATTGCTTTAATTTAACTATCGGGCTTTTACCCTCTTTAGGCCCAAGTAATGCAATGTTTCATGACCAAATTCTTTGATTTAGGCCTTCCTTTTGCTAGGTTTCAATACTTCCAAGTTTCACCTCTATTACTGGGCTTCACGTTTTTGGGCTGATATCAACAATACCCCCTATAATCTTTTAACTTTATAAAGATAACAGGTTGTGCTTTTAAATCTGACCCAACCACATTCACTATCCTGATCTGAACAGTTACTTCAACCAAACCAGAAACCGAACAGTCTCACCTCTTGAAATTTGAAATTTAATGCACAATCATTTTCAATTTTCAAGAAATCGAACCGACACATCCATATTTTCATTCCTTATAAAAGCAACAGTTTGATTCCATTTAACTTTTACACTGCTACCTTTACCTTCCTTGGATAAAACCTCTTCAGAATTCTCTCTTAAGTTCTTCTCCTATTTCATCCATATTTAAGTAAGTTTTTCAAGATTTCTTCTAATTCTTTGTTTTAATCCTTGTTTCAAGTTTAATTCATGATTTGTTGGTTTGTTAGAATTACTCAGTCTAGCAAGGGAAAAGAAGTTATTGTCGGCTAACCAACCGAGAATTTCTAAGAGACAAGTGAGCCCAACTGGTCTATCAATCTCTAGGTATTGATTCCTTTTGATAAAAAAATACACCCTAGGACCAATCTTAACCTCTTGGAGCACCAAATATGAAAACTTTATGTTCGATGAGAAATATTCCCCTCCCCGTTTTAACTGTAAAAACAACCTCGGCTCTTGGGTCCACCTTAAACAACCCTATTATTGGCCCACAGTCACAGCTGATTTCACTAGTTGGTATGCTCACCTTTAACTGATATTTTCTAACCATTGGAAGTCCTTAGGCATTTTTTATTTAATTGAATTTATCCTTACTAGAATTCTATTTTATAAACAATTGTTGCGTCCTCCCTTTTTATTTTGGTCGGCCAATAATAATGTGTTTGCCTTTAGGTTCGGGTCCATGTATATAACTTTTCTAGATTTAGCCGTACTTTTTTGTATTTCTTTGTCTAAAATCCAAATAGATGCCTCTTTTGAGGTTGACACCTCCGAGGTCCAAATCTCCTTCCATAAAAATATTATAATTATGGCAATTTTGCTAACCTGAACCTATCCATCTATGATGAGCCAAGCCTATCCAAACAAGTCGATTTTCTCTTTTATTGGCTTTGCAAATTTGTATTCTGCACAGCCTCAATCAAAGTAACAAAGGAACATCTAAAAATAGCCATTGCCCTAGCACTCGTTGAATGGCTTTCTTTGAGCCCATATATCCTAACCCACATCTACCGGGCTATTCATATCTTCCTTCATGATGATGATTTTCAATCATTCGGTCCCCCCACTAGTCCACTTTGGATGGTCCAAATATGGTTGATGGCATACTTTCCTAAACTTGTCCATACCACCCCTCAGCCACCTACTCGGTCGATCCCCAATTATGGACAATCAGTTCGTACCTTTTCTTTCAAAGATCGGTCCTTTCACCAAGTGTTCTCTTTTTTCTATTCTACAAAATTTAAGGAAGATTCCAAGTTTTGTGTTTTTTGTCCAACTGCATTTGGCCCTCCATGGACTCGGTTTGTCTATAAAACCATCTCCATTGGTGAAGAATTCACTTTCAATAAATGGGTCAAATCTTGGCTTAATATTCTCATAGCTCGAGACCTTCACTTCAGCACAGTCTTAGCAATAAGTGCAGCGTAGAAGTCTACCACCCTAACCTTTGTGCATGCCAACTCGGTTTAATCTAATGCCTCCCTTTTCCAATCATTTATTCATATAACCTTGTTTGGACCAATCAGTTGATTACCACCATAGAGGTTATAGCCAAAATAAATTATTTGTATGAAGACAAAGTTGCCTCAATGACGCTGGATGACTTGTCTGTGTCTCCTAGCTGTTCTGAAAATTTAAAGGCTGATGGAGCGAATTCACCAATTCTAAAATGGAACTACCAAACGACATGGTTTGGAAGATGCATGACTTTCTCCCAGCTAAGAGGGTTTCTAAAAGAACAGCTTCTGACACTGCTTACTCTAATTGCAGGAATCGGATCCCCACAAATCAAAAGGTACGCATATCTGCGACATTCTTGCCTTTGAGAAGTTTTATGGTTTCAAATATAATTACCTGGAGCCAAACAAGATGCTTCGATGAGTTCAAGAAACGTAGAGAGACATACAAATTGAGGCAAATTGCAAGACCCTAATCAAACAGGAGAAACTAGCCAAGACATGGCAAAAATTAATTGAAGAAACTCAACTTCTCGAGAATAGATGAGAATCCTCAAAATCGGCAACAGTCTATCCTGGATGGATACCAATAAAAGTACCAAAAGTCAATTGGTCGAGAATCCCTAATGCTCCTTTCGACATAGCTGGTGTTCTTATAAGCAGAGTTGAGCATCACCGAAGAAACAAAGCAACTTGGGCTGGATATTGTCAAGATGACTGGCAAATTGATAAGAATTGGTTACCGACTGAGTTGTTGGATGAACATAATCTTGTTCGGCTAGGTACATATTGAACCATTTTAAGGTCTGTTTAATTCTTCATATTGAACCATTTTAAGGTCTCTTTAATTCTTCGATCTAATTTAAACTCTTACGTTTTTCCAATGTTGAGCAGAAGGCGATAGCTGATGTTCCTGGAGAAGTCCTAAAGCTAACCCAACCAGCTTCTAAGAGAATTAAGGTATCTTTAAACTATTCTCCTTCACATTTGATCGTATACTAAACACTTGTTCTCACCTTGCAGAGGTCCAAAACCTCGGCTGGCATAAAATTCACCTTAAAGGTGAAACCTCCTGAGACAAAGTCCTTCATGCAGCTAGAACTGAGCAAATCTTTTGAGATAGCTTCGTTGGCTCAAGACACAACTATCATATTCTCTCCTTTAACTGAACCTCATAAGATACCTACTCACGAACTGATCCTGCCTCAACCTATTGTAACTGAAGCTGCTATTCCCCAGGATGAGGTGAGGCTTCTTCAACCCAAAATAAGCTTCTTATCTTGTTTCTTACATTCAACTAACTTTTTAATCAGGAGAACTGGGATGACTTCGAGAGCCTCTTTTCTAGCTTTGATCATTCAGTTGATCCTAAACCTCCCACTTCAGCTCTTGTTGAGGAAACTGAAGAAATCAGTAAGACCGATGAAAATGACCTCTCCAGCCAAATTATCTCACATTTGGATATATTATCCAGTCTTAAGGATATTGGCCCTGCCCTTTTTCTAGATGAAGATTTGGATGAAAAAGCTAAGGCCTCTACTACTTTTATTTCCAACCATGCTTCCTCGGCTCATCTCTCAATTGGACTAAAAGCATCCATTGACTCATTTGCTATGGATTTTAATCTACTTTTTGGCTGATACAAAAATGTCGATAATTCCATTTCCCTACATCAAGCCGTAGTGACTCAGCATTCTGAAGCGGAAAGCTATATCTAACGCCTGATGAAATTCTGCAAGGAGTCAGTGGCTAAAGTAGAGGAGCTTTTTGAACTAAAAAATAGTTGGAAGCTGAAATCCTCAGACTTCAAATAGAGCTATCTTCAGTCTCTCGGCAAAAATATGACATTGCCAAAAGGGTGATGATTGCCAAAGCTGATGCCAGGAGGTTAAGAAGTACAAAGAATGATCAACTGGCTGAAGTCAATGAGCTAAAAGCCCAGGTAACATCAGCAAGATTTGAAATTGAACAAATATCCTATATTGTTTCTGCCTTGTTTTGGTAAGTTTGAATTTTTATTTTTTTTTTTTTGTAAATTTTTTCGGTCAGTTTGCGACTGTTTAAATTTTTAATATGTAAATGTAGATTTCTCTTTACCTTTATGCTGCAAGTACTTTTAATGGCAGTCTTAGAACAGCCTTTGATATAATGAATTATTTTGCAACTAAGGGGCCGATCTTTTTGTACGTTTTATTTGAACTAATTAAATGTCAATCGGCTGAATTAACAAAAAAAAATGCACTATTTAGAAATAAAAATTACATAAAGATAAGTTACATGTAACTATTACATCAGGCCAATTGGCCAGTCAAACCGATTAAAAATTTTAAAGCTAAAATTTGGATTGTTCAATTCCATCCCAAATAGATGGTAGATATGCTTTCAAATATTTTCTATTAATTGACCAATCATGCTCTTCACCATCTTAGTCTGATAGTCTGTATGCACCATTTCCTTTAATGATTTTAATAACAAATGGTCCCTCCCAATTTGGTGACCATTTTTCGAGCTCAACATCTTTATGACCAACTGGTAAAACTACTTTCTAAACTAAATCATCGATTTTGAAATCTTTAGGACAAATGTTCTTATTATAGGCTCTTTCAACTCTCTTCTTCTGAGCCTAAATTTTATCAAGCACTGCAAGCTAATCAAAAGCCAAATCATCCATGCTTTCAACATTGTTTGGGTGTATTAGTCAGCTGTTAGCTCCCCTTGATACTACAGCCTTAACAATTTCATAGTCAACTTTGTTGGGATTATAGCATGATGTCCATATACCAACTGATATGGTGTTGCTCCTATGGCTATCTTCAAAGTAGTTCGGATAGCCTATGAAGTCTCGGATAATAACTTATGCCAGATCATTTGGTTATCCTCAATCATCTTTTGAATGTTAAGCTTAATGATCTTATTGGTAGCTTTGGCATGTCTGTTAGCTTGGGCATAAGATGGGGTTGAGTGAAGTAACTTAATTCCATACTACTTACAAAACCTTTAACTTCATTCCCCTTGAATAATGTCCCCTGATCAATTGTGATAGACTCGGGCAGACTACTTTGGTGAAGAATAAACTCTTTGAAGAAGCGAATGACTGACTGTTAATTCACTACTTTAAGAGGAATAACTCCCACCCACTTAGAGAAATAGTCAACTGCTACTAGAATGAAAGAATGTCGTCTTGAAGAGGGGGGTAAATCTTCTCGATAAGATCCACGACCCATTCTCTAAATGGCCAGGGATTAATTATTGAATGTAACTCATCGGCTGAGGGATATCTGAATAGGATTATGCTTCTGACAAGCTTCACACCCCTTAGCATATCGATTTCAATCCATTTCCATGGTTGGCCACCAGTAGCCATTCTGCTCCAACAGCCTCCTCATTAATCAACTCGACTGATGTGTTCCAACAACCCCTTCATGAACCTTGGCCATTACCAATATATATTCCTTGAGGCTGAGGGATAACAAGAGTTCCCCATTAGGATGCTTTCGATAGAGAATCCTATTGTCTTACCAGAACCTTTGTGCAATTAACCTCACTTTATGACTTGCCACTAAGGTAGCATCTTTGAGATATTTTATTAGCTCAATCCTTCAGTCACAATCCATATCTATTATGCAAATATTGTGAGGCCTTTCAATTTGATCCTCTAGCCGATCCAATCCATTAACACATAAAATAGAAATCGGCATGTACTCTAAAGGAACTTCAGCAAACCATGCTAAATAGCCTGAAGCTCTTTGAGCCAATTGGTTTGCTTCCTCATTCTCGGCTGGCAATGATTACTCGAGGGACAAATGCTCAAACCTTTCTAGCATATGCATGGCTTTATTACAGTAGGGTTGCAACATAGGAGATTCACACTGATACTCCCTAAATACTTGCTTTATAAATAAGAGAGAATCTCCTATTATATCTACTTATTTCACCCCCTAACTCGACTAGCATTTCCAGTCCAATTAGAAGGGCTTCGTACTCGGCTTGATTATTCGTACATGGGAATCCTAAAACAAATCCTAACTTAGTATTGATGCCTCCAGGTGATGTAAATACTACACCATCTCCAACCGAATTTGTAGTTTTTGACCCATCAAACCATATTTGCCATGAGAGATTGAATATGCAATTAATTTCTTGCTTTTGCTCTTCTTTAGTCGGGTGATGAGCTAAGAAGTCTTCCAGTGCTTACCCTTTGACAGCCTTTTGGGGTACGTAGGTAATAGTGAATTTTGATAATACGATGACCTATTTTCCCATATTGTTTCTAAAAAATGGCTGAGACATCAAGTATTTAATGACATCAGTTCTGTTTATTACCATGATCACTACTAGAAACATGAAATACAAAAGTTTAGCGAATGAAAAATACAAGGCAAGGCATAACTTTTCCACAGCTATATACTGTGTCTCGGTGTTGTTCAAACTTAGGCTAAAGTAATAAATAGCCCGCTTAAATCCATCATGCTCCTAGGCTAGCATACTGCCAACTGTATCTTTGAAATCTAAAATATATAATATCACTGGTTGGTTCGGCCATGGTGGAGTCATCAAATGAGGCTTGGTCAAATATGCCTTGATTTCATCAAACACGACCTGATGAGAGTCATTCCAAACAAATTCAGCATCATCTTTAACTTTCAACAAGGTTCGCCAAGGACCTAAATTTCCTGTCGTATTTTCTATGAATATCTTTAAAAAATTTATTTGACCAATCAACCTCTAAAGATCCTTTTTGGTTTGTGGTGGCTTTGCCTCGATGATAGCCCTGACTTTATTCTTGTCTATCTCCCTATTGATGAACCAAGAACCGAAGGAAATTTCCAGTCGATACCCCATAAGCATATTTTAAAGGATTCATCTAAAGATTATGTTCCCTTATGCGTTTAAAAGATTTTCAGAGATCAGCTAGGTGCTGCTCTTCTTGCTAAGAATGAACAACTACGTCATTTGTGTAAACTTTTATAGTTTTACCAATCATATCATAAAAGATAAGATTCATGGCTCTTTGATAGGTCGCCCAACATTTTTAAGACTGAAAGGCATCACTACCAATTCATATGCTCCTATTGGACCTGGACATCAAAAAACAATTTTGTTGATATCTTCCTCGGTAATTTTGATATGATTGTACCATGAATGACTGTCCATAAAACTTAAGATCTAGTTACATGCTGCAACATCAATCATCATGTCTGATATCGACATTGGATATTCATCTTTTAGGGTTTCCAAATTCAAATTTCTAAAGTATACTCATATCCTCAACTTGTTATTTTTCTTGATGAATAGAACTATGTTGGATAGCCATTCTACATAAGTGGTCGTTCTTATAAATCATGCGTCTAGAAGTCTTTTGATTTATTCACGCACTAACTCTTCTACCTCTTTAGACATTTTATACATAGGTTGCTTGAACGGCATGCACCCGAGCTTGATTAAAGTCGATGTTTCACCAATTCTCGATTTATCCTAGGCAACTCATCATAATCACAGGCATAACAATCTTTGAACTCGTTTAGTAAAGCAATTATTTTTGCTTCAAAATCCGCATTGAGCTTTACACTAATAAAAAGTGGTTGAACCTTCTCTTTGGTCCTTGCATTGATTTCTTTCAAAGGGTCTTGTACCTTGGTCGGCTCATCCTTTAGCTTAGGTGAAGCTATCTTTAAATCAGTCATTTTTAACAGGACCGAAGGATCCTGCTCCTCATCCTCATAAATACATTTGGCTACTAATATATTGTGTTGTTGAATATGGCCAAGAATCATTTTTCAGCATTCATTCTTTCTCTGTGACATCATTAATTAATCTTTGATGTTAATGCTCGGCTAACCAGTTGAACTGAGTTAGCCCAAAGTAATTCTTCAGCTAAAATCCTTGATTGGTCCAATGTACTAATTTAAGAATGCTTCTTAGAGCATCTCATTGCACAGACTCAAACTCAGTTACCTTTGTTCGAGGCTCGTAGAACACAACATCAGACATACGTATCTCCTCTTGGAAAGGATTCTGATCGGCATGCACAATCTCTATATATCCTTCCCTAAACAAAATCGACGTCTAGTGTATCAATGGAGGGATGCATCCATTCAAATGGATCCAATCTCGGCCAAGAAGGATGTTATTGTTACTCTTTACATCAACAAGGAACATGCCTTCCGTCCGAACCTCTCTGCCCACTTTCAGTTATACGGGCAAGAAACCTTCTACTATGGTCTCCCCACTTGTGAAGTCTGTCATGGATACATCGGCCTTCTATAAATCTTCCTTGATATGGCTAAGCCTTTTTAACATTCTAAGTGGCAATATATTCACGCCAGCTCCGTTATCAACCAAAACTCTATTAACTGTGATCTCGTTCACTTCGGTTATTATATATAAAGGTTGAATATGATTTGACAAATTTTTTGGTAGCTCTTCAATGATTATAGATTGCTGAATTTCAGCTTCACTATCATCTAGTTCGACTTCTAATATATCTCCATCTAAAGTTGACAGCTGGCCTGGTTTGGGTAGAAATTCCAAAGGTAAATAACTCACCATATTGACCTCCATCTTTTCTTTGCCCTTGCTTGAGGGCTCGACCTTGTTTTTGTTTAGGGACCCAGAATCTCCTATCCAAACCGATATCCTCTATATCATACGCTTTGGGTTTATCATCAGGCCGATATATCTTTTTTGTGAGAGCAAACCTTTCTTTATCAGCTTCTAGCCATTCATTTGCTTCGGTCAACCATTTTTGGTTCTCGATGTGCAACCGTTCTCATACTCAGTCATGCTATCTTGTTTGATGGGCTTCATAATCATTATTGCCTTCTATTTTTGAGCATGTATGATCCTCTCTGCTTGTTTATGCCTTTGCCACCTTTTTTTTGTGTTTTAGTTAGAACTGGTATGTCAGCCTGCTTCTGTCTAATTTTTTCAAACACACTCCCACAATGGGGTCAATGTGCTTCCCATCTTTCAGTATGTTGAGGCCTTGGTTTGAATGTTCTCAGTTCCCTCAATCGATCTGTAAGAGTAACGAGGCGAGTTGATCTTGAACTTGGTCTAGGGCATTGGGCCATATGCCTTGCTTACGAGCCTGATTTCCTTAGAGGTGACCGATCCTGATAACTCTGTCTTTCTTTAACTACATCTTTCCATTCCCTCTTCTATGCAATCCCAACTTCCTTTGATTGTTGGTGTGATAGAGAATCCGACCTCTCTTTAGGCACAACTTGAAATTTTGTCTTGCATGTGGGACATGTAATACACCCATTCTGCTTATGCAATTCTGACTCTCTGCCTTTATCTAGTGGCTCGATCACTTGCTTCTTTTCTTCGACATTGGTTAGCATGTCAATCTTCTCAATTGATCGGCCTCATAGATCCTGCCCCTAAGATTTTCATTCTTGACATGTTGATGCTAGTTATTTTAACTGGGGCTATGGGGAATGAGTTGGTCTCCACCTGAGCTTTGGCCTTGTTCAAAAATGCTAGTCTCTCTTATTGGATTGCCTTCTGAATCATATTGCGGAACACGATGCAATTCTTAGTTTGGTGGCGGAACGAATTATGGCTCTTGCAATATTCCTTTTTAACTCTTTCTTATAGTGAAGGAATGATATATCCATCCAATAATGTTATTTGGTTGTCCTTAAGGAGACAATAAAAAATCTCATCTGCTTTGCTCAAGTCAAATGAATATTCCCGAGCTATCTTGTTAAAGTTCTGATCATTCGGCTTTTCTTGAAGGTTGATGGCTTACTCAAAGCCGAGCACTTATACTGGGTTCCAGTCTTAAGCTCGGCCAAACAAATATCCTCGTCTAATTTTGAATCCTCATCTTGTTCAATAGCAGTAACTTTAAGAGGATCTTGGCAATAAGTTCCCTTAGACGAGATTTTTCTCTGGTCTTTCTCCTTCAACAATCTCTCATAGCAACTAACACAGTCCAATAAATCATAGAAATCTTTGAAACAATGGCCTTCGAAATATTCCCGAAGAGTTATGTTCATGTCACTAAAGGCCAAATTAACCAGCTTGGCCTCTAATATGCTAGCATTGTAATAAGCCTTTGCCGTCCTGAAGCAGGCTAGATATTTCTTGGCCAATTCACTTGGCATTTATACTGTTCTTGCCAAATCGGCCAATGTGACTATAGGGGGAGTTTTATAAAATTCGGTGTGGAACTTTTCTTCCATTTTCTCCCAAGTCGTGATTGAGTTCGACCTTAAGTTTGTATACCATGTGAAAGCCGATCTAGTCTGGGAATTCCCAAATAAACATAGCTTTGAGAAGTTCTCGGCTGCTACTTCTCCATATTGGGTTGTGAATCGAGAATCATGTTCCATGGTACTTAAGTTGTCCACCCCAGAGAATAGTATGAACTTGGGGATCTTGTGGGAAAAGGATATATTCAGTCAATCCAGTTATTATAAGGTTTCCAGTATACTAGTCTTACTTGATCTTGGAATTCCACCCCCATTCCTCTTAAGGCACGAATAAGGTTATTATCAACAGCTAGGGATCTCTTTCTCCTTGATCCCATGGGTCTTGACCTTGTTCAATTTCCATAGGTCGATGGTTCAGCCGCTATTCATTCCAATCAGCATCTAACGAGTCTTCCCTCCTGTTACAAGCATCAGCAGACATAGGATTATAAATGGGGTTATTGTAGTTACCTTGATGTGGCCGAGCAGCGGCCAAGCTACCCCTCTTCTCAATCCGCTTTGCATAGTATTTCAGCTTCCTCTCGATCGGCCAATATATCCATAGCGTAATTCTTTCCTCTGGTTCAAGGCATACCTTCTCAGCTGATCCGCATAGTTTCTTCTACCAGTCATATCATCATTCCTGCCCTCCATCAGTTTAGTAAAGCGAGTTAGTGTTGCAGTGAATCGGTCCAACGATCTGTCTATCATTCTTTGGACAGTTCGATTCTCATCTATCACGGGCCTCATAACAGTAGCAATTTATTAAACTATGCATAAGAAAAGATCATTGTTTTCTCGAGCTACACAATCCATTATAGCCCTTTGGTCAGCTTCACTCAAAGCAGTAGCCCTTATTAGCAAATGTTGTCGAACATACTCGAGCTCGGTCTGGTTGGATTCGGCTACCTCTTCATGTGGAGGGTCACCTGCCGCATTCACAAACGCCCTGCTAGTATCACCAACTTCGTGTATTTTGTCCAAGCTCTAATTGTTTTTAGGCATAATTACTATTTTAAGCAAAGGAGTCCCACTGGCATTCTAAAAAGATATTTGCACAAAAATCAATAAATAGCTAAAAGGGTAAATCTTTAGATTATTTCATTTTATGGGTCCAGTGTTACAATTTAGATGACACTCTATAATTCAAGAACACACTGACAAAATTACAAATCAACTTGACAGGACCCCAGATTAAGTAATATTTAGACAAAACATCGTCAATTAATTTAGTCCAAGAGTTTTAAGAGGAAAGTACAAGAAAGTTAACCTAAAAACTTAGTATGTAGGCTTGTCAACAATCAACTGGGCACTTCAGGGATCTGATATCTAGACTAGCAATGCCATAATCAAAGGTGAGTATGTAGGAATTAACCGTCAACTCAAAGAATATATTGAGAGTAAATGGTAGTTTGTATGTGTATTAAGAGATGCCAGAGCCATATGATGATAAAATATTCTATATATAGCATTCAACTAGGTGTCCCCTATTTAGGAAGCATTAACTGACTAGGATTTATTCCCTAATTATGAAAGATCATATCTTAATTGCAGACCCATTATTGCTTTAATCTAACCCTGTCGGCTTTTACCCTCTCTAGGTCTAAGTAATACAATGACTCCTAGTCAAATTCTTTGATTTGGGCCTTCCTTTTATTGGACTTCAACACTTCCAAGCTTCACCTCCATTACTAGGCTTCATATTTTTGAGTCTATATCAACACCATGATAAATGAAATATAATACTTTAAAAGTTCAAAATTTATTTTGTATTCAAGTCTTACAAAATTGAACTAAAGAAAACTTTCCTTAATCACGTTTTGCAGCAAAATTTGATGAGAAATTTTTATCGATAATATCTAATTATTTTATTTGTTAGTTTAAAAATAATTTTTTTATTTGGGATGAAAAATTAAAATTGAAATTGAAATTTTTAATTCTAATTCTATAAAATTAGAATTGTGTTAAAATTATAATTTTAACATTTATTTCACAAAAAAAAAAATTAAAATTGGAATTAAAATTAAAATTGTAAAAGTGACAATGGCAGTGATTGTAGACCATCACTATCAATAGTGGCAGTGGGGGTAGTGAACCGCTACAGTGATGGTGGGGTTGCGATATATTGACGGTAGTAGTGGTTCGACAAGCCATTGTCACAGGCGGTGTCAATGATGATGCTGATAGATTTCTATTGATGGCGGTGCTTGTGATGGCCCACCATCACCGATAGTGATGATGATGATAGAGTGAAGATGGCGATAACATTGAAAGAGAAAATGATAGTAGCGGTTCCGAAATTATAATTTTTATCTATTGATAATAAAATTATGAAATTATTTTTTAATTATATTACAATTTCATGAAATTATGAGTATAATTTTAATTCTAAGTGATTGTCAAACACTGAAATTAAAATTAGACCATCCAATTTTAATTTTAATTCCAGATTTTCCAATCGAATCCTTAAGCCACATGTTCTGATGATTATAATATTTAGGATATTGACACCTTCATTGTAGAAGTTCCCTGTCCAGAAGTATGACTAAAACTGAGAAAAAACAGAAGAAAACAACAATTTGACAACCTTAGCAATCATCAACTTACAAGTCTAAAAATATACAACTCTGCATAATGCAGATTCTCATACAACAATATCGCTCATGGTAGCATTTCGAGGGAGATCCTCGTTAAAATGGTATTCATTCTCCTTTCAAGGGAGATCCTCGCCCACAAAATATGCAATGTTTTGTTTCAAACATTACAGGTTACAAATTTCATGAAATGGTACACACACGAGCCAATTTACAAGAGATCTACAATAATCATCATGTTAAGTAGACAACGTTGCACGAAAAACAGTCCTCTCCCATTGTAGTTAACAAACATCAAGCAATTTACGGTTATATCTGTAAGAATTCTCAACCAAAATATCCTCTTTCCTTTCAACCTGGAAACCATATGCACATATCAGTTCAATAAGAACCTGCAAAATGAAAACCAAATTCATAGAACTGCACTTCATTTAAGAAACTATTAGCTTTCCATCTCAATCAGCAAAATATAAAAGATGAACGAGACTTGAAGAATTAACAATCTTGAAAAGCAATGAATTTTCCTCAAAACACAAAAAAAGAAATCAACTTGTAGGCTCCTGGATCCTACCAAAGCTTTTTACTCTATTGCTGCTCTCTCTCTTTTCTCATACTAATCCTTGATCCGTTACAGATAGCATTTATGCTAACTAACCACCAAGGCAACTAACAGAGCAGGTTAAACTTTTATTCTTCTGCAATAGTACGAAAACATGACAAATGTACCTATTTACGTATCCAATGATAAGTTACAGGTTGCAAGGAAGTCAATAAAGTTGAATCCAAATGTAAAAAAACAAAAAAAAAAAAAAAAAGAAAAATATTTACGATGCCAGCAAAAATCCAGAATCATTAATCAACTCAAGTTTATTTATTTTCATATAGCAACTTGAAAATCCATTCAGTGTCAGCCCAATGACAGGCTTCACTTGTATCCCACTCAATAATGCTATCGTATCTTTCACAAGTCAATTACTAAGGGAAATAGGAGGGAAAGAGAATTATTTATCACATTTATAAACCAATCATACTCTCATCTTGCATAACAAACAAGATTAAAGGCAAACATATAGAAAATCAATAACGCCCATTTGCATCATTCACCACCCAAACATTCACGAACCAGGATTCCACTTAAAACTATTGTGCTTTCGATCTTCTAGGATCACAAGAAGATTTGACACATAAAAATCATTTAAAAATACCTGAAAATCTGAAAATAAATCAGATGACAATGCCATGAAAAAACTAAATGACAGAAATGTCATTGAAAAAAATGAATGTAACAACAGGCATCCTGAATTTGCAAAATATACCATGAACATAGTATGCAATAGTATGCAACTCAACTAAATTTACTTTTCTAAAATAATTTCAAAATATACCATGAACTTTCGATGAATTTTCAAATCTATTTCATACTAAGCTTTATCAATTGATCAATACATTCTTCCAATACCAGCAAAAACCTCCTATATAATAACGAAACACCCTTAACATGTCAGTTTCATACTCAAATTTTAAACCCAAGACCCAGTTTCATAAGCAGGGACTGTCTCCAAGCTGCGCTTTGAATGTGCCTGGCACTCTGCCTCTCCTTGAGCTGCTCTGAAACTGTTTCATGCATCACTATTGAGAGATGACTGCACGAGGTGAAGCCAACTGTTGCTAGATTGGATTGGTGAAGCGGTGGATCTAGTGCTCTAGTGGGGTTGGTTGGGGGGAAGCAGTTGTGGGTTGTGAGACTTGCGATATCGAGTATTGTTTGCCAATGTTGTTAAGGGAAGGAGAGGGCATTGGTGTAGGCACGAAGGGGGTCGGGTTAAGAAAGAGGGATCAAAAAAGAAAAAAAAAATTAGTGTAATAAAATAATACTCCTTCTGTCCCATAATAAACAACTTAATTGCAAAATGGACGACTATTAACAATTTTTTTTATTTTAATTTTATAATTAATTTATTACTTCACTTTTTTAATTTTCTCACATTTTATATCTTATACTTTCCAACAATTTTAATGAGGTATTATTATAATGTTAAAATAAAAAGTAATTTGTATTAGAAAGTATGACAATTAAATTGAAACATATTACATTGTGGGACGGAGAGAGTAACATTTTACTCTAAATTTCATCAATTTTGGTCAATGATACACTTAAAACCAATTTTGCAAATAGAGACAAAATTAAAAAAAAATAAATTAAAAGCGGGATAAAATTGCAAAAATACACAAGGTTTTGGATTTTTTTTAGTTGTTAGGACTTCTTTAAATGTTGCTTTTGGATTGAAAAGCTAGCTAGAATATTTTTCCTTAAAACATTTATTTTTGTTTGATGCCAACATTTTTTTTAGCATGGGAATGGCAGAATCGAACATGAATCCATTGCCCATAATATATATGTACTTACCATTAAGCTATGTCTTGATGTATTTGTCTAATGCCAACTCAATAAACTATTTTTCAGTTCTTTTCAGCTGAAGCTCGAGCATGCGATAAAATTATATAATTTTGAAAGTACATATAATCAATTGATAAAATATAAACATAGGGTACATTTGAAACTTAATGAAAACTTATAAATTTTCTACAGACAAACCTCAACAAAGAGGATTAAACTGCTATCAAACATTTATAATCTTGCAACTAAGAAAATCAACCAAGATTCCTAGAGGTTTCTTTATTATAAAACAGAAGTTCAAGTTCAGTGTCTTTTCTACAACGTTAAAGTAACCTAATCGATTGCTTTGTCAAGACAAAAAAAAAATGAATAATGTTATCCTAAGCAAATAAGATTTCAAAATATTTTATGGACTCCTAATGCATCTGACAGATTCCAGCAAATCTGAATATTTCTAAAATAACCCCGACTTAAAATTAGTACAGCAGCAAATAATTTATTTGAATAGACATATATAAAACTCTAAAATGACTATAAAGTACTCTATAATATCCCAAATAAACCCTATATTAAATCTGGACAATAAGTTTATGTTTATAAAGTCTTAAATCTTGTTTTTTCTGGAGCCTCCTGTTGCCTGCATCACACTATCAATTTCTCCAAAATTTACTAAAGATTATTAGAAGCCAAGGAGAAAGAGTTCCCATTAGAGCACAAGAGTCAAAAAGCAAACACACTACCACATTTCTATGACAGAATATGGCCTTGATAAGACAATACCTGACCAGGTAGCTTTTGTTAAAAGGAAGAGATTTTATGGTTGTAGTTCTTTAACCCTTCTTTGCTTCTATCTTCAGAATTACTCAGATGTTCAACTACATATACACCTGTCCGCCAGTTTCTGCCGTGAGAGAATTAAATGCACCCAAAGGCAGAGAAAATAAACTGAAAAATCAAGATTGTCCTCTAAACTACAATACATATTAGCCAGAACTTTCATTTATAGATTCAATGGGATACTAAATCCATTGTCTTCTAAAATGTAATACATAATTAGCCAGAACTTTTATTTATATATTCAATAGGATACTAAATCCCACTTAATTAGCATATAAGTTTACAGTGCACTTGAGTTAACCTATAAAAAGACACAGTTATCAAGAACTCTGGTAACCATCATTTTAATTGACAGTTGAATTAAGTAAACTACCTCTTTTCGGCTCTTTTTGTGCTCTTCTTATATTGACTTACAAGACCAATTTAAACCCCTCAGACAAGAAATCATCCCTGATAGTTGAAAAAAAAAGCCATGTTAATGAGTTACAACGATCACAGTAATCAGAATATGTGCAAGAAAATGAACAAGATCTTATCATCTTGCCTCCTATTTTTTGTCTCCTCGTGTTCATATTGAGCCCTCTCTCTGAGAAGTCTATTTGCGTTGATTGGAACCAGGCTTCCAACATAAATTTCTGCATCAAAGGTGATTGGCATATCCTGAATCCAAACATGCTCAACTTCTTTATTTCTAAAGTCATACCAGAAAAGGCGTATGTTGTCATGTTCCATAAGAACTGCATTGCGACTCTTTGAAAAAGCTAGAGGTTTAATAGATCTAAGAATCCCAATAACTTCTTGCTGAGCAATTGAAAATAATTTAGTCCAAGACTCCTTGATCCCATACTCCTTCATCACCCACAGATCAACACATTCGCCTCGATAATTTGCAAGCAAACATAAACATCCTTCAAGAACAGCAATTTCCATTTTAAAATTTTTACCCATAAATTCAGGCTGTGGCACCTCCCTATAATCTTCAATCCCTAAATCCAAAGCAACAATTATATCTGCACCATTCGATTCAGGATTTTTGCTCACTAGCCAATGTAAAGCACCACTAACAAACACCCCATTTGCTCCAGGATAAAGAACACAATAAGGCATATCTCTAATCCTCCTCCAAGAATTGCTTCTTAAACTATAAACCTTAACCTCAGACTCCAAACTTTTCCTATCCACCGCTCCAAACTGTGCAATCCTAACAACCTTATAATCATCACTAAAGCGATCATACCCAAGTCCAAAAACACATACCCTACACGAGCAAGTCCCGAAATAGCGTTTGAGCTCAATGGATAAATAGGGTAAAACATGGTACTTTCTAATAGATGGGTTCCAAAGAGCAATATCATCAACAACATTACAAATGCAAAGCAACCCATCACAGGAACCCAAGATTTTGATGTTATGACTATAACACATCAATGGATGTTCCAGTTGTTTAAGGGTATCCAGTAAATCGAAATCTACAGAAAAAAGCTCTGAATTCTTGACGATGATGTTTAGATTAGAGCTGGTTTCTATGGAGTGCTGGAGATGTAAATTGATGAAATTTGGACCATCGATTAAAGTACGCCATGGCTTAGATACACACCTGCAGCAGAGAAGTTTCTTGACCGGTACCCGGCAGAGGATTTCGGCGACCATATCCAGCGGCAGATTTGACATGGTATTGAGGCTCACCTTTTTTCCACTTGTCGTGATTTTAGGGTTTTGTGGATTTTTCTGTGGGTAGTTGCAGAAATGGAAGGGAAAGTTCTAGCTTTGGCTAAGACGGTCACTTACACTTCGACACGTGTGCCTTTTCCGTGAAGTTATTTGCAAAAATATGCTTTATAAAGGCATATTATTCATCACACGCGGTGTAATAATTGCATTCCTCTAAATATGGGATTTTTTTCTTATAAATTCATACCCGTCCAAAAAAAATAATAATAATAATAATTATATTTTATTTAACGTCTAAATTAAAAAAAAAAAATTAATTATTTTTATTTTATTTTTTTAATTTTATCACTTATTTTTTAAAATATTTTTATTTAAAATATTCTTATAATATATTTTTTTATTTTTTAATATTTACAATAATTAAATTATTTATAATAATTAATTATCATAATATTTTTATATGAAAATATTAAAAAAATTATTTTTTAAATTTATAATTTTAAAATAAAAAAATAATTATATATGTAATGATATTGATGTGAATTAATAAATGATATGATTAATAATTATTCATTAAATCAACGTCTGAAAAAAAATAAAAATTATAATTTATAAATTAGAAAAAATTCACTTAATGCAAGAATTTTTCATAAATTAGTGTGGAATGCACTATCTTTTGTTAAAAAAAAATATTGAGGTGGAAAATAGTGGGTCTTGGCTAAAATTCTGAAAGCTTAGTTATAATTATCTTAGTGCTCAGTTCATAATTTATTATAATGGAGTGGTTGTATGGATTAAATTACTATAATATCCATAAAAGTATTTTCTTTGCATTTAACCACTCCTTTTTTTTTTTTTTATTACTATAAAATTTGATGCAGGGATGACCCATAACCTTATATGTAGCTCAACATCCTACTTACCGATTGTCATGTATCTTCCACTCAGCTCATCATTATACATGTTCATGAGTTGGCCCAGACTCTCTCTCTCTCTCTCTCTCTCTCTCTCTCTCTATATATATATATATATATATATAAACATAAAAATCCTTTAAATTTTATATTAATTAATCATTATATATATTTTCCATATGAAAAATTTAATCTTGCTCTAAAATATATCGATGCTCTAAAATATATCGAAAGATAATTTATGGTTATCATAATACTAATTTTCTTTTAACTGCTACATAACTAAGTAGATGTTTTCTATATAGTAAAATTTTTATAAATTAATATTCGATAAATTATTAAATTTTATTATATAATAATTTTTTTATTTTGATTTAAATTAATAGATTAAATTAATATTTGATCAATTAATATATTTTTTAATTAATAAAATTTATGAGTTTTAATAATATTAATTTATAGAAATTTTATTAGGAATGGCAATGGGATGGGAAATCTCAGTTTTTCATGGGAATTTGTCCCAAACAGAGTGAAAATTTTTCGATTTATCTTTCCATGGGGGCGGGGATGGGAAATATTTTTTTTCCATTAACTGGGACGGGGCGGGAACGGAGAGTGTATTCTCTATCCCGTGGGGACCCGTTATTATACTTAGTTAATTATTATATTTATTTAATTATTTCTTATATAAAATTATATTAATTAATAACATATATATATATATATATATATATATATATATATATATATATATATATA
>CANXYC010008329.1:0-11970 GCA_948193065.1 Aleurites moluccanus | reverse complement strand
AACAAAATGGACGAGCTGAACGAAAATATCGTCATATACTTGATTCTGTTCGTGCTCTTCTTCTTTTTGCTCTTGTCCAAGAAAATTTTGGGGCGAAGCAGCTCTTACTGCAGTCTACAGCATTAATAGAGTTCCTACCTTAGTTCTCCAAAATTTATCCCCTTTTGAAAAATTGTTTGGTAAGCCTCCTGACTATTCCATCCTTAAACCTTTTGGTTGTGCCTATTTTGTTCTTTTACAAACCCATGAACGTACGAAATTAGAACCTCGTGCTCGTTTATGTTGTTTTCTTGGGTATGGAATTGAAAACAAAGGGTATCGTTGTTGGGATCCTATTACAAATAAACTTTGCATATCTCGTCATGTTACCATCTGGGAAAATACCATGTTCTCATCTCTTTCTAAATTTCACCACTCTATCAATATTGACTCTATGTTTTTCACTGATTCCTCAATTGAGTTGTTTCCAAGTTCTGACACAGGTAATTCTGATACGCTCAATAGTAGGCCTTCCCCACCTGCTCCTACTGATCCTGTTCCAGCTATTGATCCTACACCTATCCTTGACACCACTCTTCGTCATTCTACCCGAGTAAGAGAAACTCCTCATTACCTTACTGATTTCCATTGTTATTCTGCTATTGCAACCTTTCATGAGCCTCGCTCTTATCGTGAGGCAAGTACTGACCCTCTTTGGCAGCAAGCTATGACTGAAGAACTTCAGGCTTTAGAGAAAACTCATACCTGGGACTTAGTCGATCTTCCTCCTAACAAGTCCCCTATTTTTTGCAAATAGATTTATAAAATCAAGACTCGTTCTGATGGGTCCGTTGAGCATTATAAAGCTCGCTTAGTAGCTAAAGATTACACTCAAGAATATGGGATAGACTATGAAGAAACTTTTGCTCCAGTTGCTCGATTAACATCAGTTCGTAGTCTATTAGCTATTGCTGCAGTTCGTAAATGGAAGCTTCTCTAGATGGATGTTAAAAATGCTTTCCTTCATGGTAAATTGTTAGAAGAGGTGTATATGCATCCTCCCCCTGGTTATCATTCTCCCTATAAAGTCTGCAAGCTTCGACGAGCTTTGTATGGATTAAAACAATTTCCTCGGGCCTGGTTTGCCAAATTTAGTTCTACTCTTGCTCAACTTGGCTTTATCTCTAGTCCACATGATTCTGCATTGTTCATTCGTCGAACTGACCATGGCATTGTACTTCTGCTACTTTATGTTGATGATATGATAATAACAGGTAATGATATATCCGGTCTCTCCGAATTACAACATTTCCTCAGTCAACATTTTGAAATGAAGGACCTTGGCAATCTCAGCTATTTTTTAGGTATTGAAGTTTCTCATAATTCTGAAGGTTATTATCTTTCTCAAGCTAAGTATGCATCTGATCTACTTTCTCGAGCAGGCATTACTGATGGTAAAACTATATCAACCCTCTTGGAACTTAATTGCAAACTTACTCCTCTCGATGGCACTCCTCTTGATGATCCTACTTTATATCGACAACTTGTTGGTAGTCTTGTTTATCTCACTGTTACTCGACCTGATATCTCATATGCAGTTCACTTAGTCAGTCAGTTCATGTCTGCCCCTCGCTCATCACATTTTTCTGCAGTCCTTCGAATACTTTGATATATTAAAGGCACACTTTTTCATGGTCTACATTTTTCTGCTCACTCCTCTTTGGAGTTATCTGGCTACTCTGATGCTGATTGGGCTGGTGATCCTACAGATCGTCGTTCTACCACTGGTTATTATTTTTTCTTAGGAGATTCTCTTATCTCTTACCGTGGCAAAAAGCAAACAGTCGTTGCTAGTTCTAGCACAAAATCTGATTATCGTGCTCTAGCTGATGCTACATCTGAATTACTTTGGTTACGTTGGTTATTAACTGATATGGGTGTCAAACAATCTTCTGCTACTATGCTTCATTGTGATAATAGAAGTGCTATACAAATCTCTCATAATGACGTTTTTCATGAGCGTACCAAACACATTGAAATTGATTGTCATTTTGTTCGTTATCATGTTACTCAGGGCACCATACTTTTGATTCCCATCTCCTCTACTAACTAAGCAACTGATATCTTCACCAAAACCCATCCTCCCACGAGTTTTCAAGATTTACTGAGCAAACTCAAGTTGGGGGGGGGGGGGGGGGTGTTAACATGATTATAGGGAATCAATGGCATCAGTATCCTTGATTCTATGATGTAAATAAGCAGTTTTTTAGGATGTATTTTTAGAATGTCTATCACAACTTTGACGACTTTTCTTTCCTTTTGCATTGACAGCTTTTCTTTTCTTTTCTAGTCTTAGGTCTCTTGTATAAATATCAATTTTCATTGTACAATTCAAATCAAGAAATATATAAATTCCTTCTCTGTTAATAAGGTTGGCATTAATAATATAAGAAAAAAGTTCTAGAAAAATCAGTTTATAAAAAAAATCTTAAATCTTCAAATTAAAGATATAGAAACTAAAAGCGTTTTCAATATAATCACATCTCCTTGCAAGACTAACTTCTTTTTCCCTTCAAGATTCAAAAGTTGCCGTTGTTTGCTTCTAATTGTATGCAACTGATCATCATCGGGCCAGATCTTGGTTACCCTTTCCATGGGTTATGGAAATCCAAGGAGGAGATGAAATTTAAAAAAAAAAATGGTGAGAATTAAAATTGGATTTGAAGAGTGCGGTAAGCAAATATTAGATTAAAAAGATTAGATTGCCTCCTTTCACAATGGAATCAAAACGGAAGAAAAATTTCAAAGCAAAACCAATATTCTTGGTGTGGTGGAGAAGGTGTAGTGGACAAAAGTATTTTAGGTAAAAAATATAATAATACATTAAAAAAAAAAAAGAGAGAGTCATACGTTGATTAATGAAATAATAAATTATTGTTTAGTGCTTGAAATTTAATTTAATTAATACTTATATTTTTATTTTTTAAAAAATTAACTAGTTAGTTTCAATATTTTGATTTAGTTAGATATTTTAATTCTTCTGTATAATTATTTCACCTTTTTCGTCTAAAAATTTAAAAAAATAATAAAATAATCAAAATGTCTCTTTTCTTCATTACATAGATTTTTGCTTCTAATTCTCTCTTCTATTTAATCAAAATTAAATGAATATTTTAATTTATTTAATTAAATTTAAAATAAATAATTTTAATTAAAAATATTATTTTTTATTTAATTATTTTATTTATTTTATTTTTATATTTAAGTTAAGATTAAAATAAATAAAATTAATTTATTTTGTTTTTATATTTAAGTTAGGATTAAAATAAATAAAATCACTTTCATCTATTAAAAATTACTTTTTGCATGTTGAATTAAAACAATTATTTTTTATATATTTAATTAAAATATTTTTTTTTTTTGAATATCTAATTAAATTTAAAAAAGAATTTTGCATATATATAAAAAATAAGATAAAAATAAAAATTTTAATTATTATAAATTTAATTAAATATACTAAAAATATTATTTTAATTTTAATTAAAATACTCAAAACATAAATATTTTAATTAAATATATAAAAAGCAACTATTTTAATCGAATACACAAAAAGTAATTTTCAATAAATGAAAGTAATTTTATTTATTTTAATTTTAAATTAAATATAAAAAAAATTAAATAATTAAATAAAAATAATTATCTTAATTAAATAAAAATTAATTTTATTTATTTTAATTTTAGATTAAATATACAAAAAATAAAAATAAATTAAATAATTAAATAAAAATAATTTTTTTAATTAAATAAAAAGTAATTTGTTTATTTTAATTTTAAATAAAATATAGAAAATAAAAAAATATGTATAAATATTTCATATAAAAAATATTCATATATATTTTTTATTTTAATTAAATTTAAAAATAGGGACATAAGTATTAATTAGATCAAATTTTAGGGATTAAAAAATAATTTATTCAGATATATTTCGGTCATCTTACTAAAATTTGACAGAAAAGTGAAAGAAAATTGATGAAAAAACTAAAATATCGAACGGAATTAAAATATAGAAACTAATTAGTTAGTTTTTAAAAAGCAAAAATGTAAGTGTTAATTAAGTCAAATTTTAAAAATTAAAAAATAATTTATCCTTAATGAAATAAGTTGAAAAATAAAAATAACTAATATATCTGACGGAGTCAAATTTAAGGACTATGTCATCGGTTAAAAAAAAGCATGGACTAATATATTAATTAAATTAAATTTTAGAGAATAAATAATTTATTCTTTTAAAAAATATTATAGGTTGTGTCTGCCAATAGTTGAATGAAAGAAAAGAGAAAATTTTATGTTAAAACTTTATTTCTAGATTATTTTTATAATATTATTTGAATTATTTATTTTTTAATTAGTGTGTTATAGGTATATTTATCATATAAATTTTAAGAAAATGAGAATTTTGTATTTACCTCTTCATAATTATACTTAATTATAATTATTATCATTTTAAATGATAGATTAAAATTATTACTTTTTTCTTATTTAACTTATTTTTAGATTTTTTTTTATAACGTTATTTGAATTAATAACACTCATTAATTATTCATTTCTCCCTTAGTCTCAATAATAAATATTTTATTTTTTTTAATATATCTCAATTTAATTATTTTATTTTTTAATTTAAATTATATTTTATTTTAACATTATAATGATATTCTTATTAAAAATATGTTAAAAATAGAGATAATAATTAAGAGATATAAAACGTGAGAGGATTAAAAAGGTTTAGAGATATTAAAATAATAAATGAATTATAAAGATTAAAATAATTAAAAAAAATATTAAAATAATTAAAAAAAATTAAAAATTATACATTTTGAATTAAAACATTTATAGTAAAATGAAGTGAATATTATTTTAAATCAATGTTTTAAAAACACCCGTTAAAAGAATCCATTAATTAGTCACTGCGCTAGAAATTTAATTGAGACAGTAAAGTATTATTGGCTTAGAGGGAACAAAAGAATATTAAGGGTACTATATCATTAAGTTATACTTCTACAAGAAAATTTAAATTACTTGTAAGATGTTCTCATAAATTCATATTTATGAGAAATAAATATGAAAAAAAAATTACAAAATTTTATTGAAAGAAAAATAGTTAAAATATGGGTATGTTTAATGGAGTTTTTTATTTAAGTTTTTTGGCTAAAATAGAAAGGAAAAAATAAAAAAATAAAATCTAAGAAACTCTCTAAATCCATTGCTTCCCAAAATATTTTTAGAGAGTCATTGACTCTCCTAAAATGTGAGAAGATATATATATATATATATATATATATTGTGTTAATAATTTTTCTTTATTTTTTATCTTTCTTTTTTTTGTTGTAAAAAATAAAATATTAATTTCATTAATTAAATAATGAAATAAAGAGTGTTGTTGAAATATGTATAATTGTCAAGACAAATTAAAATAGAAAATTGAATTATTTATAATATAATAGAGCGTAAAATAGGAAGTGATGTTTGGAATGATTTTAGAGAGTGCTAATAATTTTTTTAAGAAATGCTAATATTATCTCTTTTATTTATTTACATTAAATAATATGTGGCTTTAAAAATAATAAATTAACTAATTAATGGTAATGATGAATGTCTATCTATTTTTGAATTATGATTAGACTTTAAGATTATTAATTACAATATATAATATATTATATAAAATGGAAAATAATTAAGCTTTATTAAGATTAAAAGTTTGGAGAGGAGCAAAATTGAAAAAAAAAATAACTTAAGGGCATAATTAAAAAGAATAATAACTTAATTTTCACGTTAGTAAATTTGACGATTATAATCAAAATGTCACAACGACGCTAAAATATTTAATGTGCGTTAACCTTATGATATTAAAGTCTCACAAAATGAATTTGAATCTCCATTTAAAATAAATGTCAAATTACATGGTATTTTACTTTTCTCCTATATTTTATTATTATTACAAATTTGTAGATAGCAAAATTGAAAACTTTTGGAGGACTAAAATTGAAAAGAATAAAAACTTAAGGACATAATATAAAAGCTCTAAAAAAGATTATGGCCCACCCCGAAACCCTCTCCCCGCCATTATTATTAATTAATTACCTTAATTACGCACTCTCCAACTAATTCTATAAATTCCCTCAAACTCTTTTCAATCAGTATCTCACAATAAACACACATATAAGAAATTAAAACACATAAAGATTTGGTTTAGAAGCGATCATGTCTTCAATCGGAGCAGCCTGTGCTGGAGTTTACATCATGAGAGAGCGCCAGAAGGAGAAATTGAAGAAAGCAGAAGAGGAAAGAAACAGAAATATGGGTGGAAAGTTTTCCATTGAAGAACAGAGGAAAGCCTATGCTTCTGCTTCATCAATTGGAGTCCTTAGGAGCAATAAAGTCCATCCTGGTGGTAATTTTTCAGCCAAAGACTCTCAACCATAATAACAAGAAAAATTAATGCGCATATTAAATAAAATGCTTAACGTTGGCCTTTAATTGTGTGATTAACTATGTTTTATTTTCTCTATATTGTTAAATTGGGGGATTGGTTTTGCATTTTTATGTTTTTTTTTTAGCTTATTTTGTGTATATTGTTAAATTGGGGGATTGGTTTTGCAGTTTTATGTTTCTTTTGCTTAATGTTTATTTTTACTTTGGTGTGTAATGGTTAGTGTTTTTGTGAAATAAAAGTTTAGTGTTTGGTAACTCTTTGCTTGAGGTTGTGGAGATTACTTCCATTTGTTTTTTGTTTTATAATTTCTAAATTCTTTTACTATGTATTTGATTCCATTCTATTAAGAAATTCATTTTATTTATAAATAAATTTTATATAAAATAATAAATATAAAATTCATTTTAAATGAAATGAATATTATGTTTGGTATAATTTTAAAGTTCATTTTAATATTTTACTTGGTCAAAAATATCCTTATAAGTGTATTATTTATTTATTTTTTTTTTCAAAAATTTCATATTACATTAATGAAAATATAATTATTTAAAATTCAATTTAATATTTATCAATATTATCTTTTTATATATATTATTTTTTTAAAAAATAAAATATAATTTTGACCATAAATAATTAAATTTATTAAGAATTTTGTACTTATAAAAAATTTAAAGAAAAAGTTATTATAGAGTATAAAGTAAAAAAATACAATAAAAATTAAAAATTATAAAATATAAATTAAAATATATAAATAAATAAATAAAAATAAAAAAGAAGAAGAAATAAAATATGAAGATAAAAAGTTTACATGAGTATTTAAAAAAAAAATGTAGAGTCTAGCAAAAGCCCCACATTATAAGTATTGCTCATACTTAATAAAAAAATTGATAAAAAATAAAAATAAAAATAAATAGCGCCAAATAATCAAAAGTGTCACATTCATACCCGCATTTTTATCCACCAAAATCTAAAGAGTAAAATATTAAAGTTAATAAGGATATTTTAGTTTTCTAAAATTTATTGAATTAAAATTGTGGAATTCATTTGAAAATATCAACTATTTTGATAGAATTTGATTTAGTTATTTTTAATTTTATATATTTAATTATTTATAATTCTAAATAAATTTAAATTTAAAATAATTATAAAATTATGGATTTATAAATGTTATGAAATTCATTTATACCAAATAAAAGATAAAAGCGAAAAAAAGGGCAGAATTTAAAAATTAGATCTGTTGTATTATTGTATAGATATTTATCTCTTATCTACTACCTAATAATTTACACTCCCTCTATCTAGAAAAATAATTTTATTTATATTTTCATAAATATTAAAAAAATTAATTTAGTTAAAATAATAAAATTTTTTATTTAATATTTTCCATAAATACCTTTTTATCCTTTTATTATATTAGTAAGTGATTATGTTTAATTTTTTATTGTTAAATATTAAAATCAATAAAATCTTATTGTTTTGATAAAAAGAATTAAAATTTTAATCAGCAACTCAACTTTTCTATTATTTAATGAAAAATATGAAAAGATGCATATATATTTTGATCAATAGTTTAATAAAATTAATTATTTATTTATTAATAAAAATATAATATATAAATAATAAAATATATTAAATAAAAATATAAAAAAAATACAAATAAGTATTATATGGTTTTGCATTTTTTATATTTGAAACTTGTGATTTTTTTATGACAATTTAAGATCTGTGATTTTCGCTATTAGATATTTTAATGACATTTAAACTAACGACATTAATATTACTAATGTGTTGTCCACGACACATCAAAAATTTTAAAAAAAAAAACATAAATTATATTACTTTTAGCAATCAACTCTTTTTTGAGAGATTTTCAAGCAATTTATTTGTTTTTTCTTATTTTTATATTTAAATAATTTGAATTTAGGTAAAAATGATATATAATTTTAAGTTTAATTTATAAGATTATCATTAAATTTTTATAATAAAAAAATAACATTACTTTTACATTTTATAATAAATAATATAATAAAATAAAATTTTGTCAATTAAAATTTTTATAATAATTTGATTATTAAAAATTGATATAAAATTTTATAATTTAATTATTAAAAATTGATATAAGATGCTTATTTAGTTAGTTTAGTTGTAAATATTAAATTTATAAAATAATACAATAAAGTAATTAAAAATTTTATAATATAATTTTTTTAAATTTTTTGATATGGTGCCACATAAACGATACGTCAGCAAAATTAACATCGTTAGCTAAAATATTATTAAAATGTGTAACGGTGAAAATTATAAATCTTAAATTGTCAAAATAATAATAATAAATTCTAAATAGAAAAAGCGTGAAATCACATATTATTTATTTGTATTTTTTTTTTAAATTTGTTAATAAATTAATAAATTAATTACCATAATAGAAATAAGAAAGTGATTATTTTATTTCGGACGAAAAAAGGGGGTCTATTATTGCTCAATTCCTTGTCACATAATCTATATTGGATTTTCCTCACTAGAATAATCAAATAATAGCAAAAGGTTTGGTTTACTTTTGCACTCTTTAATGGGAGTGCTTTTGAGTGAATGCCTCCGTCAAATACTCGTGAAATTACTGGGTGAGATCAAGGGCGGATCTAGCATGGCCAATGAGAGCAGCTCCACCTGTCAAATACTGATGAAAATATTGGGTGAGATCAAGGGCGGATCTAGTATGGGCCCATGGGCAATTGCTCTTATTGACATATATATATATATATATATATATATATATATATAACAACATTGTTTTCACCAAAATTATCAAGTTTGTCTCACTAAATTATAATAATTATTTCATAATTCATTTAATTTTTAAAGTTATATTTAATTTGAATTAAAATATAAATTATTATTTTAATTTGAATATAATATTAATAAATTTAGACTTCATTTATTTTGAGGAAAATATATTCCTTTTTTTTGACATTTGAAACGTCTCAAAAATAAGTAAATGAAGATAAATAAATTTTTTTAAAGAATATGATTGTTTCTTTACAAAATGGAAAGTCGTTTTATAAATTTTAATAAATTTATTATAATGAGATAAAAATTTAAAAATATATATTTATTAATTCATTAATTATTAATACTCACCGTCGTTGAGTATCGATAATTAAAAGTGAAAGTTAAATCGATCGAATTAATCAAATCAAATCGAAATCGATGATTTTATAATTTATTTGATTTGAAAATAGAGAAAATCAAAAATTCAATTTAATTTACTGTTTAAATATTATTTTTTTTTATTTCAAATTCAACCAAATCAAAATTATATATATATATATATAGCTTTTAGCTATTATTATAATTAAATATATTTGATTTGATTTTATATACAATCACATATATTTTAATTTAATATTAATTTAGAATTAAAAAAAATCATCCATGAAAATTAACTAAAAATAAATAAAAAATAATTTAATTTTTTAGAAAAAATACAAGTTTTGAGTGTGTTAATTAATGGAATAGATAAGTTTTGATTTGTACAATATTGATCTATTTTTGAAATTTTTTATTACCGATATTTTATTAGTATTTTTTTTAATTTATAACAAAATAATGACGATTTATAAAAAAAAAATTAATTTGAAATCAACAAACTGAAAGTATTAAAATTAAATCAAATCAAAATCGACGGTTCGATTATAATGATGATTTGGTTTGATTTGAAATTTTTTTAAATCAAAGATATTAATTTGATTTAATAATAATCATTCAAATCGATCAAACCAAACTGATACTACCACTATCAATAACCATCATTGATAGCTAACGATCACTGACAAACAATAAAATTTTAAAAATATGAAATTCTTATAATTTTAAATTATTGAAAAGTGATCCTACATCGAATAATGTTCAAGTAATTTGAGAGCTTATAATTTAATGGATGTTGATGAGTTTGTAGACTTTAAAATGGTATCAAATCTTATGTCTAAATAGATTGGATCTTGAGACCCCATGTTCAAGATTTTATTGTTGAACTGATAATGATTTTAGTCTAGAAAGAAACTGAAAAAAAAAAGATGTCAGTCAGTTTATTTGTGAGTGAGTGAGTGTCAATTCGATTGCACTTTAAAATTCGGTTGCACTTCAAAGGGTGTGTTAAATAATAATTAAATAATTTAAGGATTTTTAAGTGAGTGGATGTTGGATCCAATACAAATCAATTAATTTTGTATAAGTGAATTTTAACATTTATTCAATTATAAGCACATGTGTATATGTGTCTATGAACTTTAATATAAATATATTTATAATCTTATAAATTTAAATTTTTAATATTTTTAACTAATTTTTAATATTATAATCAAACAACAGAAAATTAATTTTTTGGTGGAAAATATTTTTCAAAAAAAAATTATTTTTCGCGAAACAAATGGAGTCTTAGATAAAAAATAAAATTAATAATTAGATTTAATACTTGAATTTTAAGCATATTGTTTTTTATCATAATTTTTAAATATTATTAATGTTTTTGTATTTATGTTTATTTATACAATACACATATATGATTGTACTATATATATGTACTGTATTTTAATTTAATTACATGTATGTGTATATATATATGTTCATATAGATTACCTCTATTGATAAAATTTTCTGGATCCATTACTGAGTGAGATGGGTTAGAATAAGAAGGTTATTATTTTGTCGTCCAGGCTCATGGTCTCCCAAAATAACAAATGCAAAATCAAAACAAAACATTGGAGATAATTTGTCCAAATTGTATGGTAATAAAAACAAAATGTTGGATTTGCTAGTTTTAACAATTTCTCTTTAAGAATTCCACGTTGATTATGAATTAAATGATATAAATAATTATATATGATGAGGCCAATCATTCAAGTGATTATTCCTAATCATTTTGATTATAGTCATTATCAATGTTTTAATATGTTTTGTGTGTGTTGTTACTCTTATTACTTTTCTTTATTTTTCATCTTTCACCATTTATAGAAATTACTATGGTAATAAAGCAGGTCGGTGTTGGATGTTCAGTTCCAACTATAGTATTTTAGAAAAGTGTTAAATTTATTTTCCAATTTTATATGCGGGATGTCTAGTTCTAATCGGCCTAATGTGTAGTCTAAAGATGTATTTGGATGAGTGATTGACAATTATTGATTTGGCATAAAAGTTTTTTTTTTTTAGTTGACAAAAACTCTAATCGGTAATCACAACTCCTACCTGCTACCATATTTTGCCGATTTGAAGAAGACAAATCGATAATTGGTAGGGATTATTAGTTTTATAAAAAGAAATATTTTTCTATATTTCTATAATCTGATTACAAGATATTTATAGAGTTGTTTACATAGCTAAGGATAATAACAAAAAAAGATATACATAATCCTTAGCTAAACATATCAATAATAACAAGAATTATTAGCAGAAGATATACATGAAAAAATAACAATAATCAATTGATATCAATCCCATCCCCTCCC